>JAYKKI010000003.1:32370000-32647500 GCA_039881145.1 Druceiella hillmani | reverse complement strand
TATATTTTTTCACAGGCTTAGAAATATCGTTAAATTCTCAATAACCCTAGAACCTAGGACATTCGTTTTAGTTTTTCTAAAATGTTTTAGTCAAATTCTACCAACCCTGTGATTCTGATGATATTCTATGAGTAATTTCGAATACCGATAAGAAGGGATCGGATAAGGAGGAAGGCGTGTATTTTTGTTTTGAACATTTCGATGTATATCCCTGAGAATGTTTTTCACAATTAAAATTTTTTATAACAACCTGCTTCAAAACATATCCAATACGATGTTCAAAACTAAAAAAATGTCAAATATTTAATTCTCCCTTTAAGGTTCTTTATGTAAATATTTTTAAGTGATACCTGTTGTAAAATGTGCAGGTTAATATAATAAGCATAGTTATGCCCAATTTCAAGTTTCTAGGAAAATCGACATAAAGACATGTGACAGGAATATAGGCACGTGCGTGATATAATAAGGTTTTCGGAACCTTAACCATGTTTGAAATAAATTTTCAAATATTTTGAATAATACACGACTGACAGAATTAACATAGAAAGTAAGCATAACAATCGAAAGAGCTGTGGAGTTAAACAAAAACAATTATTTATATTTTGTATAGCGAAGTGATGAAAGTATCACTTGTGTCGCCCATCGTCAAAGTTGTTTTGATTTCACCATTAGAGGAACGCGCGTAACCCTGTGATGCAATAGCTAAAACCTATGTCTCCCCCTATTACATTTTTAAGGATAATAATTGAGTTAAGGATAATACCAACTTATAATATTGATTGGTTGCGCAACACGTCAAACGACAACAGACATCTGAAACAGAAGCTAATCAATGTGGTAAGATATCAACAGGTCACATTACATTGCAATAAATCTTTAACAAACCCTCATTTAAATTCGCATTCGCTGATCGTATTGTTATAATATTTTTTCATTTGAACAGAGGGCACATAACATATATTTTAAAAGGTGCGGATAATGAATAATCATAATTTAAGTGAAAGGAGTCGAAGTAATCCGGGTTCATTTCTAAGTTAAACTTTAAGCTACTCAAATAATGTATTGAAAACAACATGAAAATCTATAAAAAAATGAACCTTTAGTATATATCACTATTTATTACAGTCTGTCTGTTATAACCGGTTTTTTGTTCCAAAATTACAACCATACACTTTTGAATTAAACATACTTAACAGTTACGTTTCCATGGCAGGAATATTTGAAAGAATAGTATAAAACAATGAAATTTACAGAAATGTTCCAGGATATGTATATATATATTTATATATATATATATATATATATATATATATATATATACACACACGGCTAATTACTATAGTTTGTCTCTTATAAATATTTTTATGTTAAAATCTTGGGCCGTAAACTTCTTTGTACGACTAAAGCATAAATAACTAAATCGTTTACAAACTATTGATAAATTAACTGAAAATCATTATTTCATAAAAAAACGATTAAAACAAAATACAGCCGCGCTCACTTCTTCTCCGGTCAAAGCTGTAACAGTATACATAATTGTGGAAAAGCACGCTTGGAAGCTAGCTTTTCGAAAGTCTATTGCTCCGACGAACGCAAGAGTTACTTGATAAAAAGGTTATAAGAATTACCATTAGCCTATCTCTTGAGATGCGGTGAAGAAGACGAAAGAAGTTGCAAAACAAAATAGAACAGCAACACCTAGAACATGGCAGCATTGAATCATGGCATATTTAATTTGCAGTAACAAGTTGGGAATTAAATGTTTATGATTTTAGCCTCCATTTCATATCAGAACCTTAAATCCTTACCATGTGAACCTTGGTAAGTAAGAGAGTAATCTTTGAATTTGCCCTTCGCCTCAACTTGGAACATAGGTGTATATACTTAATAATTAGTCAGCGAGGAGCGCGCATGCGCCATGCGTTGCGTAATATCGAAACACTCGATGACATTGAGGCCGTGATTCATTTACCTGTTTGCTCGTTTCATTTGTAAAATAAAATTTTGTCAAACGAGTAGACAACAGACAACAGACTCAGACACACTCACACACAGGCATATATATATATATATATATATATATATATATATATATATATATATATATATATATATTTATATATATATACACACACACACAACAAACATTCATATATTACATTAGTCAAACAAAATCAATGTTATCTGTTATCTGTAGTGTACCAATGGTAGTTTTAGCAAAAATTTATACATGGGTATTTATTTAAAACTTTATATATGAAACCACTAGATATTTAAGATGTTTGTGTCAAATATTATATTCCTTAATATAAAAGTCTCGGCTCCTACATATAACAGATAAACCAATACCTAAATTGGCGAAGATAGGAAAATATATGGTAAATAAGCTTATAAAAAACGTGCTAAAATTTTATCCTTCTGGCCCAGTCCTAATGTTTGTCATCTTCCTTAATTATTATTGTGTACTCAATTAAATATTTTGCTCACTGATTAAAGTAATTTCTCCCTAATTTTTTCATAATTTTCATGAGTATGTTCTTTTCATAATTTAACAAACTACAGCGTTATAATTAAATCATATTATTTTGACACCGAGTACACTTGCATACTGCACAGTAAACATACAAGTGCGGTTACCGTGGAGCGGTGCAGTGGACCGCATGATTTAAACTATTTTCAGAATTTTATTAAAATTAAAAATGTAATTTGATGAGTAATGGGCTATCCATAGAACTGTTTGATCAATGGAACGCATTTTATTTGCGTAGATGTATATTAATTACTCATGTTTAAATGATATTATTTTTAATAGTCAGATAAAAACCACTATTCCCACAATAAGAAAAATTAATTAATTTAAATATATATAGCTTTTTGAAAAACATGATCTTTAAGATGCTATAAAGATTGGATTCTATATTTAAAGACATTTTGACTGAAATTAGAGGTTCCTGAATAAACGATTATGTGGCGACTTGACAATTTTTGGGGACATATTTCATAAAAAAACCACTTCCTATTAAAACTAATTCGTATCTGTACAGAAACTTGGGGTTATATTTTTCCGTTTATGAACGCGACTTTTACAGTATCCTCTTTCTCACAGCTCTTCAAAATGTTATAAATTTGCTATGTTATCCTTGTAATGCATGAAAGTCCGTAAAACGTCACGCTCAAAACAACGTTTCCGTACAAGTCCTTTACGTACAAAATGAGCCTTTATCTCTATCGGCAATCGGCGAGCGCTGATATGAAAATTGTTTTGTTTTGATTACAGGCCAAGTCTCCCTATATACCGGTATTATCACATATGTCGATAATAATAAAAAAAATTACAAACTGAATTGAAATCAAACGCCACACAGGGAAAAAACAAGAAAAAAACCCACCCAATGAATACAGATATTCAACGTCGCAAACCATTCGAATCGATGTCGAAATTAAAATATTCTTGTAATTAAAAGGCTGTACGCTTCTCATTCAAGTCTCGCATTTCGCATGGAGCGGCGGGTCGCTTTCATCAAGCCGCATTGTGCGTTGTGGTCCGGGAGCGAGGCCGCGATCCATGACCCACTATACGCGAGATGGCCATGACTCATACAGTCGAGCACATGGTGCACTCGTACCGCGCAGATGGCGTCTTGTGAATGGTCTTCACTTGTGATGTCATCCGTAGATGGGCCATGGGAAATTGCTGGCCCCTTAATAGCATAAGGAATGGACGACGGAATTATGAAATTAGGAATGAGGACGGAATTATGAAATTAATTTAAAACGAAAACATAACATCAACGACAATAGCATACTGTCAATTGAAAAAAGTAAATAACTAATTATGTCAACTGTAACAAAGGAGTTACGTTACTTAAAATTGATTATATATTATGTATTTTTATATAAAAACACAGAAACAAAACAAATACAAATAAAATTAAAAAAAATAAAACAGTAAACAAAGAAAATTTTGCTTTCAATTATCAATAAACATAGTAGACGTAAACATATACAGCGCGTGCCGGTTTAACGTTTTTTACTCAAAGGTTGAAAAGAGATTATTTGTAATGCGAAGTACTTAAATCTATTAATTTATTAGCATATAAAGAAAAACTTTGAAGTATTTGCTGCATATCGTCATCATACAAAATTTAGCCATAGCTCTTATGGAATACTATTTAGGCGTAATAATCAGTTTATTCCCAATCAAACGGTGCGGAAGATCATTATCAAAGCATTCACGGATTTTTTATTTTTTTTTACATTTAGGATGTGGATTGTTTTTTAAGGTTAAACAGACACAAAAATTCCTTTTGACGATAATTTTGTCACATTTCTCAATATAAGCGCAAATCACATGCATTTCGTAAACTTATAAAGTCTACTAAAGCCTATTTAATGAATACTACAAACATCTGACATCGGTAAAAATATCTTCAGTTTCGTAATCGCCTCTGCCTACAGACAAGACCGTAACGGAAGATATGTAGTGTAGCCTTATTGGGTGACAATAACAACGTGCGTAGCGCAACATGGTCATCAAGTCTCCGCCGACCGCTAAGGGCGACCGTTAAACACGAGAGAATAGACACAAAATCAGGATCAAAATCTTGGAAAACTATTGTCCTTTCAAATTGTTTAATAGCGATAGCCAAATAGTTCGTCTACACTTAATTTTCAATAAGGAATGGTCAATAGCCGATGGCAATCAGATCGTAAAAAGATTATATATATATATATATATATATATATAAAAATACATATATATATATATATATATATATATGTATATATATATATATATATATATATATATATGTATGTATATATATATATATATATATTTTTTTTCTTATTAATATTTCACTAATTTTCTTCTTTTCTTTATTGATAATCTGCAGAGCTACGTATATTTCTTTTATATTTACATTTATTTAAAAGCAAAACAAAATATTAAAGCGTCTGGTTTATGACAAGCGTATTATAAGTTGAGTGCCCAATGTGAGCCTCTTAGATAATACAGATATTTCATAATTCTGGCACAAGTCGCCTAATATTTGATCGAGACCGATGTAACCAAATTAGACAACAAAAACACTTCTCAAACGCTCTAAAATGATTAAAAGCGGTTATATATCGAGTGGCCAATCAATTTTGAGAGTGTGATATTTTATACTTAGTTACATATGGATTGAATCCAGTAGTTATGCAAGTGTATGGATGTGAATCTTGGACCTTGTCAAATAAGAATCTAAAAAAACCTAACTTATTTAAATTTTAAAGAAAACTGCTAAGAAAAATCCATTGCCGAGTAATGATCAAAACAAAAATTAGGAAAACTATATATAGTGGAAACTAATTAAAAGAAAAAATTACCGAAATTTCTCAAATCTCAACACATTACCACAGCTGGGACTTATTGAAAAATTAAATGAAAACTAAGGAACGAAAAGTTACCGCACTGGAAAGCAATGAACCTGAGTCAGTTCAAAGAAACAATCAATGAATGATATTTTGAATGAAATAAAAACAAAAAGTTGCTAACTGGAAAAAATGGAAAAACACAAATACCTGGATGGAAATTACTCAGCAAATCAAGGCTTACAAAAGGGTGTAGAGTTGAAGAAGATATTAATATTTTTCTCTTTATAATTTTAGTTATACTAAAGTAGTTTCAGATTTTTCTTCGATATATCTTTATATTTTAAGTCTCCATTTGTAAACGCATTAAGCCCAACGTCCTGAGGGCTAGACGTGGACAAGAATTAAGTATTACACTTCAATTCGATAGCGCACAATTCTTCAAGGGCATTGTTCCACGTTAACTAGGGATTGACAGCATCTATAGAAATAAGTCTATTTTTGTAAATATGCATACTGAAGAACACATAGGCGTACTTGTTTTATACATCGATGTAAGGTTAAAACTCGATAAGTCATAACGGTTAAGTACGTTATGGTTAAGTGGTCATGACAGCCAAGTGATCAAATGTCAATTTCATTGGTTCGCAGTAAGAACTTAAACAGAAATAGCCATGCCGTTTACTCTATCTCCCATTTATTTGTGTTCACCCAGCCAATAAATTAGTAATCTTTAAAAGATTCAAGACAAAATAAAGAATTGAAAAACTAATCATTTACAATAACTCAGTGCAAGGCACTTACAATCGTGGAATAGCAGAAATAGACAGGTTTAATACTTCATCCCATATTATAAAGATATACAAAATGATACAAAAATACTTTTCTGGTTTATATCAGGATATACATTCGTAATTTCTCTGAATTAACATTCGGATTCTTACACAGTGAAAACAATAGTTTTCCGCTGTCGGTCCGTGAAGAAACCCGTCCACAAATGACCCCAACACTGTAGAAACGGCCCATGCCGGCTCATATCGGCACGATGCAAGGCCGAAGAACGAGTGCGACTCGCCTACTTGCGTCGTATTGTTTAGGTTATCCATATTTTATCGTGATCATGTCATTACCGCTAAGGAGAATTAAAAGTTTCCCAAACTTTGTCAATGATAAATTGCTCATGTTTGAATGCGAGTTTAAGGTAGAAGTAATAATAACAATATTAATACACTGTATTAAATAATATAAATAAAAAAAGAAAAATAATATATATATATATATATATATATATATATATATATATACATATATATATATATATATATATATATATATATATCAGAATATTGTTGCTTTCGTCAACTTGATGACAAATATTGTATGAGATACATCGCCAAGAGAGTGCACGGTAGGTACTTATAATTATTTTGGAAATAATGATAAGATACATGAAAACAATTTTATTTGTTTTTATTATTAAATGGTATAGTCACTTTTACTCCAAGATATATAATTTCTTTTACTCTAGTAGTAAGTAGATGATTCTACAAAAAATCGGCACATTTTCCATAGAGAGGCACGTAAAAGTGATTGTATTTATTTCGTTTCGAGTTAGGAGTGCATCGAGGGAAGAGTATTGACAGCAGCCACGTGGGTTGGTGCAGCGCAACCGATCCAATTCAACATGAGGAGAGGTTTAGTGCGGTACGCCACTTTGAGCATCCGTCCGCGGTTTGAGGTGCAATCAGCACACTCGCAGAGGGAAGAGAGAATTAAGAATGTCGTGTAAAATCAGGAATTTTTGACATTTAGCTGCCTTTTTTCGTGTATATGTTATATTTTTTACGAGTAGTGTTTTGCTTTATGCTGTAAAATCGTTACCATAATTTGTTAATCATTCAAATAAAATAAGTAAAAATTTGAGAAAAATATTTAAAAACACATTAATTTGGGAACGATAACTAAATAATAAATCCTTGTATGCTTTGGTTGGGAATAGGATTCTGAACGTCTATATATCCAGACGACTATTGTCTATAATTTTTAAAATTATTGAGGCAAATTAACTGAAATAATTTTAATTTAATTTTTTTTTCAAAATTTTAAAAAAATTGTTGAAAAATCGAAGCTGGGGATATGCGTTGCACGTAAAGAAGCTTAAAATGTTCAAAACGAAGACTATAAATTAAAAATCTCAAATAAAACATCAAATTCATTTTGAAAAATTTATCTATCAACATCCCACAAACTTGAGTGCGCGAAAAAAAGCAATTCGCATGTATGTAGATAAATTGCATGTATATAATTATATGTCGGTTGATAGCTTAATCTGTATCTATTTGCAAAATTTTGCTTCACTAAATAGGTCTGTAAACTGTTGGAACTGTGACGTCAAAATTAGAAAAGTTCCTTATTCCACTATGGTATTCCAAAAACGGAATGTAAATACAGATCTATAAAAGGTAATGGATTTAAGAACGCTTTTGCCAATTAAATCTAAGATACACGATAATAAGAAATGAAAAAGTGAACAAAAAATATGCTTGTAGGGGTTTTTCCTGTATTCACCTAATATTAATAGAGAGTCAAAAAAGTAGATTGGCTATTCGTTTTGAAAGACCACTAAAATATTGAACACGCACAAAAACATCAAATTTAATGAAAAAGCGCCAAACGGCGCCAAAATGAGCTCATCACGATGAATGCATTATTGATGATCATACAAGCGACAACGCGACCGAATCGTGTAGCGCTCCGCTGCACTTTTGAACAATAGCATCAGCTCTCTGCAGTTCATGCAAACAAATAGTGAACACGGTGTGCCCCTATTCACGAAGAATGCCACTCTACATTTGATTGATTAGTCACGGTTCTTAAAAGGCCGATTTAATCAGCTGACCTCATTTAGTATCTGATTTTGACGAAAATACTAATACTCAACACGTCTGAAAACAATATCGGAAGAAAAGTAGGGCATTGAATACCAATTTAATTTTCTTTTGTAAATTTTATATGAATTTAAATGTTTTTTGATAATAACTACAGCAGAATTCGTGATTCAACTTTATACAAATTGTATGACATAGACCAGTCTGGAAAAACATGACACCCTCATTTAAGTTTTTTTTTTGAAAATTCAAATTTATATTTAACAAATTTCTAATTAAATTCACGGTGAAACCTTAACTGTTGAAAAAGTATGCAAATAAAAGTTATTAAAGTAAAAATTAACGAGAAAACACAAATTTCAAGGAAAGTTTCCTAACACCTTAAAAACCTGACATTTCCGTATGAATGCCAAACCACACACAATTTAAAGAAAACACTGTCATGGTCGGAAGAAATAAGGTAATATTGAGAAAAATAAAAGACAAGAATTCGATGCTGAAAAAGACAACCAGCCACTTACCGAGAATTATTTTACAATAGGTCAATTACTTGGTTATTCGGCTGAGGCTGATAGGAAGATCAAATAATTTTTTTATTGAATGTTTTGTGCTTTGATTATATTTAAAAACATTATAAAACCTTATTGGTAAATGGATGAATGTGCAAATACAAATCAATCAGGTGATTTCAAATCAGTTATATTTAAAAAAAGGAACTGGGTAAAAAATCACGTTGAAGTGAATATCAAGGCCGAGGCTATCCCAGAGGAATCTCTAAGAGATGTCATTTTCAAATTTTTTTCTCATTTTTAAATACTCATTGTCTATGAAACCGTACATCAAAACATTGCTATGTATATCAGTAAAATGGTTTGTATTCATAACTAGATTTCTGTCAAATATTCTGGGTCTACTTGAATAATATCAGATTAGTATTGGTTACCTACATGTTGCAATCATACACACGTTATCTTTATCGACGCTCAGCGTTTACTGATATGAATTACCACTTTTTCAAATGCGGCCAAACACACTTGATTTTATTCAAAAATGCATACGATTATCCGTATAATAATAATGTTATTTAAAAAAAATATTAAGTACGAGTATAACTCGCTCTACGAGAGTTCCGGCCTTTCTTAAGCGTATATAAACATTGAAGTATACATAGTATTTCCACTAAACTATTTAGAAATATTAATAATATTTTTCACCATGTAAATATATACAGCGTGTCCAGTGGCAGATTTCAAAGTTTGAACAAAAATAGTTTCTGAACGCAACACATAAGAGGGGCGCGGGGGGCGTCGTTAGAAGCGCAAGCGGTGCGGATGTTTTAGTAGCCATGGAACAGTGGAGTGGAGAGCACCGCACTTTTACAACATATTCTTTAGTGACGAAGCTCACTTTCACATTGGAGGATATATGAATAAGCAGAACTTTCGTTACTGGGATGTCCACAACCCAAGACAAATGCATCAAGAGCCTTTACATAAGCCTAAAGTAACAGTCTGGTGTGCCATGTCTGCATCTGCAACCATAGGGCCTTATTTCCTTGAAAATCAACGTGGCCAAACTGTAACTGTGAATTCGGAGAGATATGCCCAGATGTTAAATGACTTTTTCAGAGTAGAACTACAGAATAGTCCATCCTTGAAGGATGGACACATGGTTCCAGCAGGACGGGGCCACAGCTCACACTGCTAATGTGTCCATGAACGCAGTGCGGCAGTTATTTCCAGAAAAAACATATCCCGAAACGGTACCGTACCGTGGCCACCTAGGTCACCTGATTTAAGCCCATGTGACTTTTTTTTTCTTATGGGAATACTTAAAATCCGTTGTTTACAAAACAAATCCGAGCACTGTGACACAACTTAAAGAAAATATTCGAGCCGAACTCAGTAGGATACCCCAGTCGCTCTGCAAACGCGTTTTTGAAAACATGCGTGCTAGACTCGAAGAGTGTGTCAGACTCGATGGCCGCCATTTGGAAAACGTGGTTTTTAAAAAATGAAATCCGCATTTGTTGTTATAAAGTTAAAATAACCTACTTTGTATTAGAGGTGTAGTTTTTTTTTTACAATTTTTCAAACATTGAAATCTGCCACTGGACACCTGTATAATATACTAGCTGTTCCCGCTACTTTGTTCGCGTGGAATTTGGAGTAAGAAAAGTTATTAGAAATTCTTCTGGGCCTTTTTTCTTTTTTCTCTCAGAACTCTATGATCATAAAGATTACTAAAAACGCTAGTTGATGGCGTTGGCAGCCAAATCGGTTCCGCCGGTTCTGATATCCGCGTGCACATCGAACGCAAACTAAAGATTGACGTATATTTTATATTTGTGAACCGATTCAAATGAAACCTAAATGTTAGCCCAAGCTAATCTAAATACAACACTTGAAACCGCATCCAAATCGGTACAGTCGTTGATGAGATTAACGTGCACAATGAAGATGCGCGCAGACAAACCGACAAACAGACCAAAATTATAAAAACTGTTTTTAGGCTTAGTATCGTGTCTTTAGTAGGTTAACACTTAGTTTTATTTAAAAATATTCAACTTTATTGTACTAGTGAAACCTCAACAGACGAAATAATTAAACAATTTAAAATACAAAGCTATATTTGCAGTAGATTTAAGTAATTTGCATGGAGTTTCTACGTCTTTTTAGAAAACCAAATACATGTCATAAGTTGGCCGACCATTACTCGTAAACGAATACAACGTACTTAACTGTGATAATTTTCCTTTTAACTTCTTTATATATACTACTATTGTGAATACTTTACAAAAATAGAGCCCCGTTAAATGATTTCATTTAAAATTATTATGGACATATTGTACCACGCAATGATTTGAAATTATGTGCTCCCTAACATTGTACACGTTTAAGATTATTGACGTGAATACGTCTTTAAATTTGCTACCATACGGGGGCAATCCAAAAAACCTAATGATAACAAAATCGGGAGATACAGTTTGGCGTTGCTGTTTCGAATCTATTCTCTACATCAAAAATTAAATTATACCACTGAATAGCTAAAGGATCAAAGAATTCATATAATGTCGGCCTATACACTATTGTAACCCAATAATTATTTGTTTCCTTTTATCCTAAATACATGAATAAAAATATTTTATTTAAAAAATAAAACCCGTTACATAGACGTATTCACGTACAACACACGGCCGTGCCCATGACAGCCACACTCAATTTTGTTTTCAAATTTTCTTTGCATCAGTTTAAGAGTTTTAAGAGGCTTCTACATTACGAATCACCTTGAAGCGTAATACTTTGCAAATGAAGTTTAAGAAACGGTGCTCCATTGATCTTCAATTTTATTCAAGAGACCTATCAACACCTTTCTGTCCGAAGATTTTGTCTCAATTTTATAGGTTGACAAGATAATAAAAATATTAACTTCCCCAATACATATTGATTAAAATCTGTCTGAGACACCTATAGAAAAATATTTACACAGGTAATAAAAAAAATTACTAGAAATAATTACAATATGGTTCTTAACCAAAGTTTACTTTCCTAAAAAAATGTAAGTCAATAATTACTATTAAAGATGGCGTTACGTGTATTTATCACGCAGTTAATTTTCTAATATTTTCTGCAGGTCCACAAGCGAAAGGATTCGCGGAGACAGCTAATTTAAAAATAAGACTGTCATATCGCCGTTAGCAAAATCTGATCATCAATGAGTTAATTGTTCACAGCGGCATACAAATATGAAAACGATGTAATAAACTTTCAAAGACTCAGAATGACGACTCAGACTCTTGAATGCATAACATAATGCTGAAGGAAAAGTGCTTTGAATCATATCTTCGCGCTTGAGATAACTGAACGCCCCGTCTATAAACGGTGAATGAATTTTAATTGAATTTGTTATTTGTTTTCGTGAAGTTAATTTTCCATGCCCGTAGAACGAAGTTGGGTAAGGAACTCGTATTTTTGTTTCAAACTATGTAGATGTGTACTAAAGAACTTCACATTAATCAGCACACATATGAATACTTATGAATATTGACAGTAACGCTGGGAAGTGACCATGCATGCAACTGTCTTGGTGGTACAAAAAAGTTAAATGGTGATCGAGAGGACACAGTTTTCCATCTATTGAGACTATTTATATATTTATTTATTTAATTCTTAAGGGGTGACACATACATACAGATCAAAGCATTAAAAAAATTATTTCACATTTATAGTTTGGAAAATTAAAAACATTTAAAAAATCACAAAAAATTGTAACTTTTCGCGGTAATAAGTACCGAGCTTGACATAAAATTTTTAATAAAGTTTAAATAAAAAATAAAATCCACCGAGCAGTAAAATGAAAACTAGTTAATTGTAATTTACATATACATTTTTAGTAATTTATATTTTTTTATATTCTTTTCCATTCCATTGATATGATAACACAAACCGGATATGTTTCCAAGAACTGAGTTTTCTGCTATAAAACTTATGTACATAATACACGCTATATGATCTACTATTTGAATCATTATACGTATATAACACTTGAGAAATTAAATTAAATATCTGTCTCACGAACTTATGAATGAATCCGGTCATTACTTCTTAAACAAGGCGCAAAATGAATGAACCCGGTCATTACTTCTTTAACAAGTATGAATGAACCCGTTCATTACTTCTTTAACAAGGCGCAAAAGAAAGAAATCTCTATGAATGAACCCGGTCATTACTTCTTGAATGAACCCGGTCATTACTTTCAAAGAAACAAATCGTTATGAATGAACCCGGTTATTACTTCTTTAACAAGGCACAAACGAAACAAATCACCTTTATACAAAACGGCATAGTCCGATAAAAATAAGAAAGACAAGTTGTAAGAAAACAACCAATGTGGAAACTTTTTAAACACTCCGCAAGCGTTTTTCGTGAAACGTAAATAACACAAAGGACAATGTCAAGATGAAACGTAGCATTCAACACGTAGTCTTGTTAACACCGCGCCCGATGACGGGAAAACGTCGTATGTACGTGCGTGTAAACGCAATCGAAATAAAATAATTTTCACGAGTATCGTACAAACATTTGGCGCGTGAGTAATTGACAATAGTTTAAAAATAGAGAGAGAGAGATTACTATTATTTTTCCTCATCGGTGTTAAAGAAAAAAAAACATAAAAATTATAAGAAACAACTTTGAATTTATCACGCCCGTGGTGGTAAATCCACGGGGAAGGGGTTATAATCAGTACTAAAATGAAGTACGGTTTACACGTCTGAATCAATTCATAGATATATAATTTCTTAAACTCAAACACACACACGCAGGAACGCACATGCACGCACGCACCCACGCACATACGCATACGCACGCTGAGCAAGGGTATATTAACATCTGGAGGAGGATCCGCTCTGTATTCATAATCGACTGTATTACGCAAAGCAATGTAATAGAATTCTTAAAACGCTCTGTACACTACTCGCGAAGTTACCTCGACGAAGTGCTCGTCGAAGTTGATCGCAGTCTGAAGTACAGTCTGAAGGACAAAGCGAATTGAAGTAATCTCTATACTATTCTCTTCGCCTACCTTCGATAAACTTCGGAAGCAGTGTAGTACAGGTTCAACACTTGGAAACGGAGCGAATTGTCTGCTGTAGATTGTACACTAGACGTGCATAGGGAGACCCCTGCTGTGCGTATGGTTAAATCTAAGAAACTTTAGATCGTCTATCTATTCTGATACTCAATAAGCATTGCCTTGTTTCTAAAGTAATACCACTTCGCAAGGGAAATTGCGATTGTTCTGTTATACATTTTTAAATCTTAAACTGTCTACTTCTGATATGCACCAGGACGGTGCCCTAGAGTTTCAATAAATACTTCTAGATTTATACTAATTAGAGTCACACCATATTCTATATTTTCCTACTTATCCGTGGAAACGAAAGATTTTCCCGCGAGAATAAGTAACCTATGTCCTAATGGAGTTCATCATCTAAGACATTTACACATTCTTTAGAACCGCTGATGAATTTACGAACTGTTCTGGTATTTTGTAATAGACTTTTTGGAAAGGTTACGCTTGTTTATGCTTTTCAATTTATTTATTAATTAAAAATTAATTTCTCTAACATCCGCTGCGCGCGAGGGTGCCGTATCCATATCCACACACTGAGCGCAGGCGCGCTCGGTCGTTATGATGAACCGAAGAATGTGATTCTCCTAAACTAAGAGAGTTTATTGTAAAGGGGCAATTTTAGCCACATAAAATTTCCTAGATGATAAAAAGATTCTTAGTTATAAATATTAATGTAATTGTACATCAAAATTACAATTAAAGATCGTCTTATAATTTTCAATTTATTTTTAACATAAAAAACGTTATTGTGCACGTGTAACAGCGTACGTCTATAAAATAGTTCAGCAGCGCTTTTTACTCCAACTTGTTTTAATAATGTAGAGATTTCGTAGCAGAAACTTACTTTTATAAAAAAAAAAGTCTATGTTAGTCAGGGATAATGTAGCTTACTATTAGTGAAAGTATTTTTAGAATCGGTTCGGTAGTTCTAGAGATTACCCCTTACAAACAAACGAACAAAGAAATTTTACCTCTTTATGATATTAATATAATTAAAAGCATTACGAAATGAAAAAAAAATCATAAATAAATAATCACTCTCGACTGAGGAACTAAGACTACGTTTTATTTTTTGTAAAATAAATATGATCGGTGTTAAGCTATTACAGATATTGGCCAAACTTCTTATATATAATTCTACAAAGTTTCAAAAAAATCTATCGAATTATTTTTAAGCAATGAGCGCACAGACACAGCTTCGTTACTATTCCTATTGATATTAAAAATGTCAAAGTGTATTTGTTTATTACTTAATAGTTCTTTACGGAACGAATATATCCTTACCAAGGTTTGCCCTCAAAAATAATATGTATATGGGATAGTTTTGGTACCAGAAAGAACAGTTTATTAAATAATAACAAAAACAAAATTTTTTGGGTGCTGTTAGATGGCGCTGATATCGCTTTGCTTAAGTAACCATTTCAAAATACCAGAATATAAAATTCGATCGTAATACATTTTTACGCCAGCGAAGTTGCCGGTAACACCAAGTTTTTTATGCGTATATGTAAACAATGCATTTTTACAACAATTATTTTTGAAATGTTTATAAACACCATCAGTAACATGTTTAATGGTTTTTCTTTTTTTTAATTTATCTATCAATTACTAGATTTGACAATCTGCTTCGCTCGCGTGGAAAATAATAATTTAAGAATAACTTTGCTGTAAACATATTGGCTCTTAGCATTGAAAATTGCTAAGTAATTTGAGAAAGAAAGAATTAAAGAAATGGGTGAGAAAGTAAAAGTAAGCTAGTAAGTGATATATATATACATATATATATATATATATATATATATATATATATATATATATATATATTATGATATTCATTACAGAAAAAGTATATTCCTGGATAATATGGAGTATTCATCCCTATCACACAGGTTTTATGTACACAACATTTCACGGAAGTCAGTGGTTGACAACATACAAACTACTTTAAGCACTTATAATATTATAGTTAAGATAGGATCGCACATGAAACCAAACTAAACATTTATGAATGACACGTCTTATCTACCTTCAACCATTCCATAGACACGGTCTTGTCTTGCAATATACATTCTTTTACCGGTCGTATCCTGTTACATATCATTTTTATTAGCTAATCAACGTTCCTTCACGCAGTGATACCAATTTCATTACGATATATCAATTGCATCCGACACGATTTTAATTAACTATGTATCACTTTACCCAAAATTGACAGGAACTTTCGACACGAATTGACATTTCCTCCATACTCAATATACGATTAAACGACCTCGACTCCGCGAAGATCCAACAGACACACTCTTATGTCAACACATAAAAACGGTCATGGCGCCCAAATTATTACACAGCAAACATGACAATATTATTTTAGTAGAATATCTATATGTGTATGTATGTATGTATGTCGCTAAACACTGTCAACAGCGACGAAGAAAAATATTGAAATCAAACAATACACCATAAAGACTAGATATTAGGCGCCGACGCGGTTTACAATATAAACAAATCAGAACCCCAGTGACAAATATGTGTGCTATGTCAATGGGAAAAAACAACCACTTTTGAGCAAAAATAAAAACTTATTTACTTTTGGGCATATTACATAGCAATAAAAACAAACTTTTAACAAATTAAATACCGACTACAGCAAAGAAAATATATTTGAAGTCTTTTATAAAAAAACATTTTTTTTTGTTGGAACCGTAACTTTGGAAATGATTTGTTCAGAAAGAGTTGGAAATATGATAATACTAAATATGATAATACTGTTCATAAACATTTTCTATTCATTTGATGCACAGCATTACCCAAAAAAAGCTAATTAAGGTTAACTGAGTTGAAAATGATAGGAACTACAAATATATGAAGGTTCTCAACCATTTCAGAAAATATTACTGTCAAAGTTATGTATTTCAATAGCGAAAAGGGTTCCTTATAGGATTACTTCGTTGTCCGTCTATCTGTCTGTCAAGATTCTTTTTCTAAGTAACACGTGGAGGTATCCAGTTGAAATTAATATCAAATACCTAGGTCTACGGTCCCTTGAAGAAATCACGCTTTTAAGTAAGCGCAAGAAATAAATACGGCCATTTATGCGGCCTACTTTGATCCTCGATAATAGATATAAACCTATACGGAACATCTCGTTGACCTAGAATCATTAAATTTGGTAATAAGGAAGGACTCTCAGTACAATTAGAGAAAAAAAATCCGAAAATCGTTAATTTGTAGTTATTTCACATAATTTGTTTTACACATTTAAGTATTTATAAATATTTAGTAGGTACGTAATATTCCTATTGAACTATTTACAAAATTTTAATTTTTTAGGACGAAAATATATTGTCTCTTATACACAGGCGCATGCCTGTGTATAAGAGACAATATATTTTCGTAGAGTACAGAACCAACGCAGTGTAAGTTCCACTCGTACTTGACAAGTTTTTTTTACAGAAACACGCTTCAAATATACTCCATTTGTGAATACATTGTCACATTTATGAATAGTAGAAATGTTCTTTGTTACACCTGCAAATCTTGTATTCATATTGATAAAAGTAGGTCTCAACGAAAACGGAGATAGATAATGTTATCTTTCGATACCGTGTCCTACGAAAGAGGTGCCCTCACCAAATCAGTATGCGATGTTCATACTGATATTTAGTATCTACATTACGTACCGATTTGCCGTTGTCCCATTCTACAATCCTCATATGTTTCGACTAGAAGAAAAATTAAGTCACGTAAAAAGCACCTTAATAGGAAATTACACTATCATGTTTTGATACGGTCACTCATACAAACATCGAACACACTTAATTTTGGTAATCGAAAAATTACATCGGCCATGACACAATTCATTATGTGGCTAAATTTACGAACTATTTTCACGTGCAAAGTAAAACTTTGTTTTCATGATAAACTTAAGGCAAAGAGAGATAAAACAGGTATTTACTTAGTTCAATGGGAAAACTGTTTGTCTATTTCATAGACCTACGAACCGTCCTCTAACGGCAAAGTCAAAGTGAATTTCATTTTTAGCAATGAAAGTGATACTTTTTTGCTTCGCTATACGGAATGCAAATAATTCGAAATATAAACAATTAACGCATGTACGAATAGGATGATCGAGAGCGAAACAGATGATTATCTTTTCCGCTCCCCGGTAACTCCATCTCTCCTCCAAGCTGCTGACGCGTACCCATATAAATTTTTAATGGCGTCTCCAGTAAGCCCGCCGTGCCCCTGTCGTTCCTATATGGTCTATAGACTCATGCTTACAACCATTGGGTTGGTAGCAATTACCGATCACTTTTCGTGGGATCCACTTTTTGGTGAGACTAACTAAAATAGTGGATGTCTCTAAATTAAATCCCATCGAGAGGGAGGGGGAAGATGGTGTGTTAGTACATAAAAATATCAGAAGGTTGTAATAGGTAAACTGTTTTTTTTTAAATATCTATAGTTGTTTATTTTATTTCCGACCTAGGCATAAAAATGTTTAGTTTTTCCCACGCATATACAGTCACGTTGACAACATTTCATGGCGTAAGATGATGCCGTTGTAACACAACGCTAAATATCGTATTGCTGCAAAAATGTAAAAAACACATAAACACGTCATGCTTAAACACAACAACACTTATGTAATTATAAAACTTTTTATAATTTTGAATATAAATCTCATCTCTAATACTCATCTCGTGACCTTTACAGTTTTTGTTGGAAATTAATAGACAAACACACGATTTAAATCACGGATATGGATTACAAAATGTTCAGCAAGGGCAAGAGTATTATTATTGTCAACAACAAACACGGGTCAACGAACGCGATGCACCTGAGTTTCAATAACGGTATAACCCAAAAATCGACAGTATCCAGTTTACTATTACTAGATAATATCATATCTGAAATCGTAAATATATAAAATATATGTACTCCACTTTAAGAAAAAAAACAAATATTATGTTACCGTTAAAAAATAATTTAAACATTAATATAGAAAGTGTAGTAGCTGCTAATAATCGACGTTTATGATTAAACCTAACAACTTATTCTAATATTCAATATTAATTGATTTAATTCAAATAACAAAAAAAGAAAATAATAATTACTATGTTAAGAACTACGAAAAGTAATAAATAACCAACAGATAACGTAAATAACTCAATAGCCAGTTAGTGGTTGATGTTAAGGAAAGGTCATTCGAAACATCAAAAACAATAATACATGTAATAATTTTGTTCAAATATAATATTTCAATATCGGTCATTACTAACAGAGAAGCCAAAACCTATCATCTACTAACAAATACAGTTAACAGATCGATTTGTATTTTTTTTAAAAACAAAATAAAAGAATACTCACAGCCGGGCGAGATGCCGTTCTCCTTCATCGCGCAGCGGAACGGATAATAAGTGCCTGGCGACACCTTGCCATACATCGTGCGATCCATCCTGAGCTCAGTTCGTCACCCACACTCGTCAATAAACGTACCACGCACCAGCAGCGTAGCTGCCCACTCTTTACATGCTCACACAACTGCACCGCTATACTCCGAATCTCCGAGGTCAAGAAAAACTCGGAAAAGTCACTTCCGCGGTTCACAAACGTAGTAAAAACCCGTAAAATAAAATACTGTTTTCAAAATGAAAACTATAATATATCTTCGGAAGCATTCAGGCTAATATAACATACAGTTGATACCGTAAAATTTTAAAGTGATGCTACAATAACTCCACAATTAAGACACATAAATATACATATAATAAAACATAATGTAGAGAGGGACATAACAGATGCCACGAGTGATATTTTGGATGCGAGAAACGAAAAACCAATTTTAATACAATAAGTATTAAACATATGGTTTATTCTTTACTATATGTAGTAGACACTACAGTATATATTATTTTATAATCGATACAATAGTCAACTTAATAATTAAACAATTAATTTTAAATAGAGAAGAATTTCCCCATGTTAATATTCAATAATATAATTAAATTAACATAGGAAAACGTTGCGCCAACAGAAACCTAATTTACACAGCATTTGAGAAATGCTATATTATATATTTTCACAGGTCAAGGCGGAAAATAAAATTCAATATTTACACGTGAATTCGTAACATGTAAAACGAAGGCAAAGAGGACTGTGCACAGTCGCGTCTAGGGCGCGACTGTGCCCCGCGACCGCGTTAGTTGGGATCATCATTAACTCATTATTCGTTTGATGAAGGAAGTGCAATTGCAACAAGAGGTGCTCTCCGCATTATTTAACCTCGTCGAGTGTAGGTTAGAGCGTGTTACATTAGATGAAAAAGAATATTATTATTACCAGCACTTTGACGTCGGCACATGTGACCAAGGTTCTTTTGTCTGCGGCGCTCCTATAGTTCTCCTATAGATTCTAACCGCCAGTCGCCAGTATTTTTCAAGCGACGGCAAAACATGCTTGCCACCATCATTTTCGCAATATTCCGACGGTATATATAAACAAATGTAAACATTTATTTTTATTAAGTGATGTCACCGGTATTTGTCCGATAGTTTTCACGTGACTCCAATATGACGTCACTGGGATTTGTCCGATAGTTTTAAATTATAACAACGTGGTATCACCGAACAGCATGGTGTTTAATCACGTAACTTCAGTGGTAATATATCCTGAGCACATCCGAGAGTTTTTGGACGAAATAACAGACTGATATTTATTAAGAAATTTTATTCATCATTCCTGGATCCAAAATTAAATATTAGTTTTACGTATAGGGTTCTATAGCTTTCTTTATTCTGAATTGTCGTTTTTACCCACCATTACAATGAAATAGGTGTCATTCAGAACGCAGTAGAGATTATAGGTATATAAAAGTTTCTAAACATTGGGTACTTTCAAATTCTGCTGTATTTGGTTTAAGTGTATCATTTTTATCAAGTTATTATTTCACCCCAACTATTACTTAAAAGATAATAAGAAGAGTAAATTAAAAATGTTACAATCAGGAAAAAACTAAAAATGAAATACAATTTTTAACCATAATAAAAAGCCAAAAAAACTATCATAATAAACGGGCATATATTAGCTAGCCCGTGCGAATAATTCGCAAATCACCGAATGGTAATATTCGACGTGAAAATAAGTAACTGAAAGGTATTTTAAATAGTTAAACAGTTTATATATTATAAGCTCGTACAAAATTAAGGGTTCCGCGCCCTGTTTAAAGTAAAATTATTTTATCATAAACTATTAGTAATAAATAACTAATAATACCTAAAATAATTAACGAAAGGGAAAATATATAATATTTAGTTAAACAGATTATCGATAGATGGCGTTGTTTACAATATAAACATTTTTGAGAAATAATATATAACAAATAATATAATATTAATACATCAACAATTTGGAATAAGAAATAAAAGTAATAAAGAAACCTAACGAAGAACATAATAACTTTTTCGAAATGATTACAAAAAATAATCATTAACGAATGCGTTCTATAAAGTTTTAATTGAAAGAACAAATGTCAAAATATTTATTCTATGTTGTCAAAATGGGTGTCTTTTTCGCTTTAGAGTTTTATCTGACTTTTTTCGACAACCCTGGTGACCCTGCAAGTTTTATAGATTTAGTATATTACATCTGTGTATGGAGAATATAAAGAGACACAGTCTGCACTTTGTTTCATCTTCCTAGTTCAAAGAGCTCAAATTGTGAAAAATTATCTGACTTTTAAAAAAAAATACAAGGTTCCTTATTTATACGATTGGCGAATTAAATAAAACTTTTAAGGGCCTTATTTTCAAGAGTATTACTTTTATTCTTGTACCATCCAGGCACTATACCATATGGGTTTTTGTTATTCCTATATAAGATTTTAATCTGCTGTAACAAATTAAATATTCTTCTAGTGTATGCGATGGAAATGAAATAATATTATTAAAAAAATGTTATTAAAAAAACATGTAGAATATATTTGAAAAACTCTCAAGAAATGATGATATGAATGAAAGTTGAAATACGTGGGGCAATGCTAAATAATAGATACAATTACCGCCGCTATGGGGCCTATTTCATTAAAATAAGTATTCAAACAATAGCTGTGAGACTGAATCAATATATCTGCCGACCCTACCTAGACAAACGATGAAGTAATAAATGGAGAAAACTGTAAAGAGCTAACGGTTTATTGGATAGTGTTGTTAGAAGTCATATTCAACGTATAAGTTGTCTTACCTTTTTTGTCTCACAAAAGTATCTTGAAATGAAAATAATGTTATTTTTAAATAAATTATAATATTATTATATATAGGCAGTCTACTTTCTTAGTGCTAATAAAGCGTTCCTTACACGTCATCGATACAAACAATTACATATTAAAAATTAGTAGCCCGACAGTGAACAAAGAAGGTTTGGATTAAAATTCCCAGAACAAAGAAAGGGAGATAGGTTCAATGGTTTTTATAGAACTAATTATTTTAATAAAATTATAAATATATTAAAACTATATTTTAATAATAGCTAGCTATGTGTGGCACAAAGTAACAAATGGGTAAACGGAGCCGAATGATAACTAATTTCTTTAGTCATTCTTTAATCATAACAGGGATAAGATTAGATTCGATTTTTAAAATAAAGTAAGTAAATATTTCTGACTCTAATTAGGTATAGCTAGAAGTTATGCGTCCGCAGACGCAATTTGACACAGAGAGGGCAGAATGAGGGCGTCGCGACGCTCATTACCAGCATAGCGTTCATTTATCGTTCCAGGACACGCGAGTCCTTCCGCCGCCCTGACGAGAACGTAGCGTGGCTAAATTGCAGAGAAAAAGTTTAAAAGAGCATTTTTTTTACCTTGTTCATCGACTATTGTATTGTATTACCTTGTTAATCGTATCAGATCTTTGTTTTTTAGTGTTTCTTATCTTTAACGAAAAAAGTGAACAATTTTAAGATTGGGTAATGTGCCTGTATTCTTTTCTGAAGTTATAAAACCTGAATAACTATTTATTTATATGAAACTCAAAATCCAAAAGACCGAAAAACAAGTCTCTTCTAAAATCCGGTAGTAAAATAAAGAACCCTTATAACTTCGACATACGCGTTCATCCCTCTGTCACAGCTCTACAATTCCCTCCGATCTTAGACCTATGTAGATGTTAGACGAAGTTTTACATATAGTTGCTTCAAATGAGGAAATTAATTAATATGTACGAAACTAACAAAATAAAACTTTTTTTAAAGTAGTTCCCCATAAATGTGAAATTAGTGCGAATTTTTTTTATACCCCATCGAGTTCGAAATATTTTACAAAACGAGATTGTGAATTAAATTACCATTTTCATTTTTAAACCCTATTTGCGAAATATTAATTTTCAAAACAGTGTGCAATATGCTGTTAATTAATAAAATTATTTCGGTTGACTTGCAACTACGGAACCCAACTTTTATACCCGTCAGTACGGACATGTATTTTCCGTTTTTTTATCAAATTTCCAATGTATGACTTTAGTAAAAATGTAACAATAAGACTATTAAACGAGTTATAAAATATAATAATTATTTTCGATTCATTTTAGGAAATATAAAACTATATATTAGCTCCGAAAACATAAGACACAGAGATACGAACATGTCCTGGAACATAAATGTTAAAATTATGTACCAAAACATGTTCGTATCTCCGAAAATCGATAGAATTCTTGAAATGAAATAAGTTGAAAATGACAAGAATTATTTATTTGTTGTCTACCTTTGCTGGTTTTTGCTGATTTTAAGGGTTCCGTGCCCTAATATGATAAAACGGAAGCCGCAGAAGGTATGACTCATGACAATTGAAACTTGGTTAAATGGTGAGCTCATTAACCCGCATATTTTGCAACCTAAAGTGCGAAATCTAAAATACATTTGTTTGCAAATTTTGGCGGGAGCAAACGTGTAACACTTTTTCTGCTTCCGGTTGTGCGTGTGAGGGCGAGTTATAAAAATTTGAAGATAACACTTTTTAATACTTTTATTCAAAATGTCCACAAAAGTCAAGTCAGAAGTTGTTCAAAATGTCCACAAAACTATGTCTGCCTAGCCCATATCCGAAAGTAATTAGTTAAAATTATGTATAAAAAGGTTAACTTTTCAAGTTTACCGGAAAAACCCATAGAAATAATTCTACGTCTCATACTTTTTGAGAAATTCAATATCTTTTCACACGTGTCAAAAATACACTAAGAATATGTATTATTTATACGGTGAAAAATAATATTAATATTTATAGATAGTTTTATACAATAAAACCCTAAAATATATAAAGTTATAATGAATATTCATAGCGCGAGCTCTTTTTAACAGGTTTTAACCGATATAATTTTTTTAAAATAATGGTGCTTTAATTGAATGAAGTAATTGCTCGTACAGCGATAAAATCATAAATCTATATGTATCCTAATGACTATTGAACTTTTTTCAAATTATGATATTTTTTAACCGATACCTAACCGGCATACATTAAATCCAGCAATAGATCAACTCAAAAATAACAATTCGTTGTAGCCACCACACGATGATTTAACGATATGCTTATTATATTACCACTAAATGGAAAGAAGATGAAGATTTATATTATTTAAGAGAAATAAACCAAATCATATTCCATTAGATATGAGGTTAAAAGGCACTTAATCTAAAATGTTTTTCTTATTAAAAACTCTAAATCAGTTACACTGTTAGATGATGAAAACATAAGCAAATGATAGCTATAAATTATTCCAACTAAAATAACTATATTATTAGACGCATTAAGATGTTATTCTAAAATGATTTTGATATTGAACGGCTGTTTAGATTGCTATAAACAAAAAATAAACCGGTTAAGTACAAGTAGAATTAGCACTCTGTTTAAAATTTAAGGTAGCTTATGATACTTTAAAATCTATAAATAGTTTAATAGTAGTACTATGTATGTGTATATATTATTGGGTCGGTGCATAAGTTCTTGGTCACTTAAACACTTTTTTTTTAATTTTATTACTATTCCTTTGTACAAAGCAATCTATCAACACAATATTCACCACAACATCATGGTCTACTATATATAACCTACTAGACAAAGACACAATGCCTTCTTCACAAAAAAATAAAAGGCTGGGGTTCAAAATATACCGCGATGTCGTTTTTATGTTGCTCATAATTATCGAACTGTTTTTCGCAAATGTTGCTTTAAAGACGGAAACATATGGTAGTCCGACGGAACGATGTCTGGTCTATATGACGCGATGGTTGGTAGAGTAGTCCAGCCTAGAACTTCTAGTATACGAAAGACGGATTTCGCAATGTGCGGTCGAGCATTGTCCTGATGGAGGGCAACACTAGGGCGTTTTGGTCGCTTTTCGCGAAATGCTATGGTCAAGTTTCACTTTCAGAGTTGGTCCGCAAAAATTGTCTAGTTTGCTTCGTGGAGCTGCCAGAACAGTATGCCTTGCCAATCCTAAAAAACTGACAGTGGACATATTTTATCACGGTTTTGGTTGAGGCAACGCGCTTATACCGTAAGGTAGCCAAGTGGTCTGTCCTTTATTAGCGTCATATTAAACCCATGGTTCATCTCCAGTGTCTGAGAAAGTCCTGTCTTTTTGGTCGTAAAAGCAAATTATCACAGACAGTGACAATTGCAGCGTGACTGGCGTCAGTCAACGCGTGAAATGTCCATTGACTCGGAACTCGATATCCCATGGTATGTAGATGTCAAGTAATAGTGGTATGGTCGCACCCTAATGTTTGCTTTAGATCTTGAAAATATTCTTCAAAATTATGGAAGATGAAACTAGATCGTCTTTTCATGTGGTAAAATATAATGTAAATCTAAATGTTCAAGCACTTACGCACCAACTTGTTACAATAATATTATCTTTCATAGGTGTAAGAAAAGTAACTCGATTTCTCATACGTCTTCAATTCATTAACGCTAATTAACCGAAATAATATTATACTGGAGCACTTACTAAATGTCATTAGGCTGATTATTTTCAGATTTTGACATACGTGAATAAAAAAATTAGAGGTTAACAGAGACATACCGAAAATTTGGAGACAAATATCACACGAAAGAAACATCGTATCCAGAATATTATTTTTTTTCTATGCTTTAACACAGTTTAATTACATTTCTTACACATCTTAGACTGAAATGAATATTATGCTGTAACATACGAGCGAACAAACGGACATAACGAAATTATAAAGTTTCTGTTTTTTTCCGTTTCCGTTTATGCCTACGGAGTCTCAAAAAGGTCTCGTGGTACTTACCCAATTTAAGACCGTTCCTTATACACACATAACAATAACTTTATACTAGATCACCATCAACTAATATACTTTTGTAAGAAAACCATTTTGAAAATAGTTCAATGAGTTTTGTTCACGAGTACCGGCATTAACTACAGCCGAATCGTGACACGTGTTCAAGGAAAATTGTACAATATTGCATCTTATTAGTACTTGCAAAATGGGGTGTGAAGCACTGGAATATAATTCCTACGTTAGGATGAACCACATCATTCAATATAGGTATAAACTGTCCGAGCGATTTTCAGCTTTCGGCAAGCGTGTCCTAATCCTATTACAGCCCCTGTAATAGGATTAGGTACTTGCGACCTGTAACATTTTTTTTCAATGCAATAAAATTATTTCAGACCTGAGGTCGATACGACTCCACGCTTGCGTATTAATTATGATTTAACACGCTTTTAATGCAATTCAAATTGAAATAACACATTCCATAATTGATAATTATACAATGAAAGCGTAAGGTACCCCTCCACGTATTTAATTAACATCCCCCTCATAGAGTTGGTCGCGCAGAGCGACACAGTGCCACTCCATTTATTTCAAGGAAATGTTATGTCAGTTGACATGTCGAGTGTGACGTGATTGACAGCGCCGTTTCCGTTTCCCGTCAGCGCACGCGCAGCCAAAGTAAAAGTTACTGTTGCGCCCTGCGCGACAAACTTGAAGTAAGCGCCACTTAAATTTGTTGTGTGCATCCTGCCGTACAGCTTTAATATCGATATCGAACTTTTGACACTTAAAATTAGTTTCAACATGAAAAAGTATAAAGCGTTATCGTTTGCAGACTCTTGACACATTAGTCACCAAATTGAAGACACATCGCCTAGTTCAATTGTTCTCGGGTGATAATTTTTTTCAGTTTCCAATCTCAACACCAGTTGGTAAGTCTTGGGATTAAATATGGAAGAATGTCAAAATTATTTTTATTTCTACGTTTCCTTTCGTAATTCTGTCACTTTTGAAAAACTAAAACTTCAAGCGCTCCACTGTCGCTCGTGGATATATTTCCACATTTTGATTTCTATACGTATGAGCAACATTCATTTGTCAGGAGCCGATAGGTCTCTGGTAGACCATATCGCCGTCGTCGGTCGAGAGATTGTAAAATATCTTTGTAAAACAAGAAAATCTCAATATTTTTTAATCTAGTTCACACATTTTCACGAAATTTGAAATATATTTAAATAAACGCGAGATTTTTTAAATTATATGGTGTGATAGGAATTTTTCGGTGTCTTTCACGTGACTCTCACGTGATGTCACAAGCATTTATTTGATAGTTTTCACATGACATCAACATCATGTCACAGACGACATAGTGTTAATACTGCTCGCCGAAACTAAAAATATACAAATTTTAGCATCTACATGTTTAGCACTAACTACCAATAAAAACGCATACCGCGATCAACTCTCATTATCAGTTTGTCTAAGCGGAGAACACCAATGTGGTGTCAATAGACAGCATAGTGTCAATGTTGCTGCAGAAACCAAAAACACAAATATTAGCAGCTACATGTTTAGTACCAACTGCGATAAAAATGCCTACACAATCAACTCTGATGTCTAGTCTAAACCGAACCCTCCACTATCGTCGAACACGTGAAATTACAATCGACACATACCCTTGTGGTAGTAAATATAACCTGGTGGCTCGTAATGATAGACTTAAAATTTCAATGTTTGTTTTTTTGTAACACAGACTTCAGTAAACAAAACTAGGCCAGACGACTAATACCCACGCTCACGATAGCATACATGCAGATTACTAATATACCAAGTCACACCCACTGCCTATATCAAGACTAAAAATATACAGAATGTGAATATTTTGTATTAAAATATATTTACTTCCACTATACTTCAATTTTAGTCATTCTTACACTTACACACTCGTCGTTGTAAACTAAAGCCTTTTTTGTGTCGTGTAAAACTGTTTGTTAATATTGACGGCCCATATCTGTGGATCTGTTGGTTAATATTGACGGGCCAGATCTGTGGATGTGTTGGTTAATACTGACTGGCTAATAACGAATGGAACGCAACTTACAAAAAATTCAAATCATAAGTTCTCCACGCGTAGCTATAATGGTTTTACCGATTACAATATATAAATAAAAATCAAAAAGATTGCGTACGTTGAACAAATGAACAAAACAATCCGTGCTAACTCTGTCAATCTCAAAATAACAACAATCACTTATTCAAAATTATAACAGTTATCCAAGAATGAACACCTTTGCTTATACCTATTATCGGGTACTAAAGCAAAATTTAACCTTCGTCGTTCGCATGAATACTGTTTGACTGTGTATATTTGCAATGGTATCTAAGAATTACATTATCAACTATAAATTCGCCCCATACGTAATTATTTTATATTTTTCGTAGTAATGTATACATGTAACAATCTTTTTCTTGATCGATATTAGTTATCCTCATAACTAGAAGAGATCTGTTCTTCCACAAACACCAATTTTTTAACAACTTTCCTTTTTTATGGTAATATTCTTCAAAGCCGCAAGTACTGTCACAGTAAGGCAAGTTTTAAAAGTTCAATCACAACGATTGCAATTAAAATGTATGCATTGCAATGAAAACATTGTACTTCAAAGCAAATAGCGGATGACTGCCTTCAATGAACTTTTTTCTTTACCCTTTCTCTCTTGCCTGTGAATTTTGGATCTGATTCAAACTTTTTCTTTATCAGTACCGGATTTTCACCAATCATTCATTTGTTTAATTACACTGCCTCCTTTCCAAACATTCATTCCCTGTATTCTCGTTACTCTTTCAATATCTCAGAGTTAAAACATATTTATAAATGGTTCATTCGTTATGGTTACGTTCATCTTTCCTCAATGCATTCTCATTTTTATCTAAATACATTAACATAGACTCATTCGATCCCCACAATTAAACACCATCTGACAGATCTCTCTTAATTATTTTCTAAGCACGTTATTCTAAAGTTACATTTGGCGAAGTTATATCTGAGAAAATTATCAAGTATTTAAAAATGTATTGTCCACTTTTAATGACCGAGTTTTACAGACCAATCAGACAGTATTTAAACTGTGTATTATGTGTACCCGAATTCTCAGTCTTATTCATAATTTTAATCACTCACAGTAATTGTCAAAGAGACGGCAACATGACGCAAACACGTCCAGCGCCTATACGATAGTCATCCATCAATATTTCTATATCGTAATTTTCTGTCATATAACAAGTCATAAATAACTCTACAGCGCATTGCCCATTAACAAAACTTGTAATGGTGTATTAATCACTTTTATCTGATAAATAGTCGAACACAGAATTAAGAACTGAATGTCGAATTCGTGTATAAAATAATAATATAAATTAATAAAAATTACCATAAATTCACAATAGCAACAAAGCCGTTTTATAGACTGGTTCTTTATAAATCAAGGTATTTAATTCATATTGATAGCTGATTCATATTTTCGATAACGCTTTTATGAACTGCGATGTATAATCTTACATAAAACAGTTCCGAGGAATCAAAACTAATATAGAACATGAATAAAATTTAGTCGCTCAATTTTTCGTCTTAAATATATATACACACGTCATAACCTTCGACAATAATCAGGTTTTATAGATAAAAGGCGTAATCTTTGAGACCGGTAGATAAAAGAATGAAAATACATTTTATGTGATAGAATTCGATCATAATCGATTGCGTCGAGGACTCGATTTAAGATAACCAGTGTTACAATTGAGGTTTAAATACAAATAATCAAAAGGCAAGTTAATCATTTTCAAAGAAAATGATTATATTAATGCTTTAACTAAACTTATATTATTCAGCGAGCAGACAATTTTATTATTCTTAATTGTAAAGATGGCGCTTATAAAATCGAGCATTAGGATATCGCTTTATGTGAATAATTCGATTTTAATTTGCGAATAATGCGAATTTAACATAAAAAGACTGTGACTAGAGTACGAATTTTACTGGGTATTTAAAAAAATAGCGAAAAAATTTGCTAATTAGTATTACAATTGAGGTTTAAATATAAATAACAAAAAGACCAGTTAGTCATTTTCAATGAAAATGATTATGTCAATGCTTTAACTAAACTTATATTATTCAGCGAGCAGACAATTTTATTGTTCCTATTCACTGCACAATTTACAGTAGACGAATTAATCTGTTTGTTCAATATACGTTTAAAAGAATTGAAAAACGTCAAAGTTTTTATCCACTGTTTCGCTCGTGTAGACTTTTTATTAATGCAGGTGTTCCTATTCACTGCACAATTCACGGTAGATTAATTAATCTATTTGTTCAATATATGTTTAAAAGAATTGAAAAACGTCAAAGTTTTTATCCACGGTTTCGCTCGTGTAGACTTTTTATTAATGCAGGTGTTCCCATTCACTGCACAATTTACGGTAGATTAATTAATCTATTTGTTCAATATATGTTTAAAAGAATTGAAAAAAAACGTCAAAGCTTTTATCCACGGTTTCGCTCGTGTAGACTTTTTATTAATGCAGGTGTTCCTATTCACTGCACAATTTACGGTAGATTAATTAATTTATTTGTTCAATATATGTTTAAAAGAATTGAAAAAAAAACGTCAAAGCTTTTATCCACGGTTTCGCTCGTGTAGACTTTTCATTAATGCAGAGAAGTTTATCTCTAGTAACAAAGTTTACATGCCAAAAGTACTAAGAATACTTTAAAAAGGTCAAGATACAAATATTTACGTCTTATCTTGAGCTTTAAGCTAAATCATTCGGGCAGTCTATAATTTTTATACTTCAGATATTAAAGCCGTTTGGTCAGTTCTTACAGCACGAGGGCTAATAATTGGAATTTTAAGTCTCTTAAAGAATAATAGATCAGAACAAAAAGTAGTTTGAATTTCAATCTGAACTCCAAGCATCATCCCACTGAAAGTGCCATAGGTACCAAATCATCCGATAGTTTTTGCGTGTTTTACTAACAGACAGATTATATGCATATAGACAGAGCACATGTACACCGGCTGATACGCATCTTGTTAAGTACTCCGGTATTAATACTGTTTTTTTTTATTTATACATGTGCACGTCGTCTCTTGCTTAAGCAGAGTGCAGTAGAGCATTACTTTGTTTCAAGCTTATAGTGTTAGCGCAACCAATAGCGGAAAGAACAAAGAAATATTAAATTGTAAATATGTTACAGATGGCGCTGGTAACAATTTAAATTTGAGCATTAGGATATGGCTTCATATATGAGTAATTCGATTTTAATTTGCAAATAATGCGAATTTAACATAAAGAGACTGTTACTAGAATACGAATTTTACTGGTTATTTAAAAAATAGCGGAAAAATTAGCTAATTTCCTAAATTAAGCCAATAAAAATGGCGAAATCTCTATATGCCTAAACAGACTTGGTCATAAATAAAAATTTCCCACTTATCATGTTTTTTTTTGTATTCTATATATTTTTAGATACAGGTTTTTAGATATTCCGCAATCCTGTCTACTCATACTTTTCTCGATTTTCCTTATCCTCCATTTCCACTCGGACTTCCGTCAGTCCCTCTTTCTATTATTACGTTTCACAGGATCAAACTATGTAAACAACCCTCTTCTTATCTTTAGTAATCACATTTTCTTCAATACAATCCTTTCGAATACCCTCATTGTTTTCTTACCACTATATTTACCACTTACATTACCTTTACTAAACTTTTCCACCCCCAAAAGTGAACATTCGGAAAATCAACATTATTGTGAAAAATTTCGCGAAAATAATTTATTCATTCATAGTAACTCTTCAAGACAATTTCGCGAATTTGCTTACTTTTCGAAAAATAATTAAAGACAAAAAATTTTCCTAGTAAAATACAGTAAAATGAACCAAATTCCACTACTGACGATTTTCACGCAATCAAAAATATGACCAATATAACAAAAGTTCGTTTTAACATCGTTCTAGCTACTTTTCTTTACACGATAATGCAAATAAGCAAAGAACTGTTAAATTACATTTAGTAATATCACGACGGGCAGCTGCTAGAAAAGTTAACATGTACGAATATATTTTAACAACACCAAATTGCTCATTTTCCGGGGTGAAACTTAAAAATATGATCACCAGACCTTTTTTGCGCAAACTAAACGACCGAATCCCAAACGCGCCGCTTTACACTAAAATACACTGAGAATTCGATATCGCGATAATACAAGTAATAAATAGTCAACTTGTCATATTATGTTTGTTGATACAACGACCGTCCCGTGTCTATGTAACGAGACGTGCGTCCCGACGCGATGCGGCGTGCGACTGACAGTCGACGCGCGAGCGCACGCGACCGGCGTGACGTCACCGCGTTCTCGTGCACCCGTCAGGTGGGCTAATCGCCGTAATTGACTGATAAGCGGCCAGCCCCTAGCGCGCCGCCCTGTTGGGACCGAGCTTAGGGTGGTAACGATGAGGTAGGCTCTAAATTAGTGAGGTAATATCGTTATAATGAAACAAAATTAAAAGTTCTTTATTTGAGGCTCAATTTTGGACTGAGTCCCGATATCTTCAGATGGCCTGTATGATCAGAATATGTTTGAGTGAAAAAAGCAATAAATTTTAACATAATAAAATTATCCTATTATATAAATCCTAATAATCTAATCAATAATTTCATTAACCTTCTCAGGCATTTAACCTTCTCCTATAGTAGTTATTGTCTCGATGAATGAGAAAACTCCAAAATAAAATGCTACTCGGGTTTACGATTTATATGATTGTCTATATTTCATCTATTAGATATATATATATATATATATATATATATATATATATATATATATATATATGTGTGTATATATAATACAAATAGTAAAAAAAGGTCAAGCGCAGAACCGATTCCCACGTTGGGTATTCCATACTTCCTTATATCATCATAAAAACCATTATTTTGTGACAGAGTTTTGATATTAACAAATATTAATCTCCGATATAAGAGTGGATTTCTGTTCACAAATCTCTCATCATATAAATTAATCTTTTTTAAGCCAGTGACAATAAAGCACCCTTTTGTTTCCAAGATATTAAACTGAAATACAAATGTAATGCAACCTATATAAATCGTAAGTAGGATCTATCACTATGAAAAAAGTAATTAATAGCTAGAGTTATTTCAAAACTTTTTATTTTGTTTCCAAGATATTAAACTGAAATACAAATGTAATCGAACATATATAAATCGTACGTAGAAGCTAACACTATGAAAAAAGTAATTAATAGGTAGAGTTAATTCAAAACTATTCATTTTATTTCCAAGATATTAAACTGAAATACAAACGTAATCGAACATATATAAATCGTACGTAGAAGGTAACACTATGAAAAAAGTAATTAATAGCTAGAGTTATTTCAAAACTTTTCATTTTGTTTCCAAGATATTAAACTGAAATACAAATGTAATCGAACATGTATAAATCGTACGTAGAAGCTAACACTATGAAAAAAGTAATTAATAGCTAGAGTTATTTCAAAACTTTTCATTTTGTTTCCAAGATATTAAACTGAAATATAAATGTAATCGAACATATATAAATCGTAAGTGGAAGCTAACACTACGAAAAAGTAATTAATAGCTTGAGTTATTTCAAACCTTTAAATTCAATAATATTGGAGGTAAAGGGAAACACGCGCGTTGGTTTTAGGCAGTATTGTATGCATGAATGCCAAATTCTAGAATAATTCGCAAACATTACAACGCTTGGATGCACAAACAGATGGACAAAAAAATCTCATTATAGGATTTCAATGTTAACGTTTAAAATGAATTCACCTAAAAAGCCGAAAGTATATTTATAAAATTTTAAACAGAGTTAGTAAATAGTCTTTGCATCATATGTTTTATTAACATACGTAACAGAAAGTAGAAATTACGGTATTAGAAGCGGAAACATAGTTCAATTGATCGATCAGCGTGTGGCGATTGTGACTGGCAGCAATGATTTGCCAGGATGTGGGATCTTCAATTTACTTTCAGGAATAGAGGCTGAAGTGTTTTTGTTAAGCTCCGTTTTCAATGTTCAAGATTAAATACTAGAAGACCGTTTCGACCTATATCGGTTTAATGTCAAATTTAACTATCTACATAAATAGTGTGCAAGATACACACGCTATCGATATCGGATCCATTTTTAGGAAAACGGAGACGCAAATGATGGTAATATTCACACATTATGGATCTCTTCCCGCCAGGGTGAATATTACAAAAAACATTATACAAATCAGCATTTTTTTCAAAAAGTAAAGCTAATAAATAAATCAAACATTTAGAAATACAGCATAATTTAATAAAGTTCAGAAATGTAGCCAAATTTAATAACAAAACATTAACAATAAAAATATTGTTTTCTCCATTAATACATTTTTCCTGTTTCTAAATATTAAAAAAAAGTATTTAGAACTTTAAGACTAACAAAATTTTAAATGTTGACAAAATGGGAAGAAAGTATATTTAAAAAATAAAGTTTTGGCATTTTAAATTATCGAACCAAAAATGGAATTAGGATTTTATTAAGGCAAATTTCGAACATTTGTTTATTCTAAAAATACATTTCGCGGTAATAGTGTCTGTTTTACAGCAAGTTCAGTCACCAAGTCATCACAGCGCGACACCGACTTCTTGGTAATTTGGGAAAACCGCAAACAACATCCACCGGAAGTCCTTGGATTCTGCGCGACACCAAAACAGATTTTTAGAATGACTCAACACAATTAGTCATACTTGTAGATTATACGCACAGGATTATAAAATCATAGACATTCATCCGTTTGTAGAATTTTTTTATATTTAACAATTTGTGGATTAAACTTGATAATATTTAAGGAAGTAGTCACCGTAATTAAGATTAATGTCGCGTTAAGAAAATTGTCAGCTAAAATTCGTTTAGAAGAAAAAGCACAAATTTGAAAATTATCCTATAATTACTGACATTTGTAGAAAATTTAAATAAATCAGAATGATACTAAATGATCGAATTACAAAAAATTAGTTTAAAATAAATACATTTAAAAATGATTAGGCAATTATGATTTACAGGGAAATACGCAATCATATAAATAAGAAGGCGCGTAATAACTGCTTTCATTCTTGGAAATTAAGAAGTAACAACAAATACAGAGTCAAGTAAAGGCAGTGAAGGAGATTGACAAACGGTATGATCTTAATATGATGCAAGAGTAATGTTTTGATGAGCGCACACACGCAATGCTCATCAAGTGGGGCCGGTTAATGAAATAAAGCCAGAGTAACGCCGAGGCCGAGAGTCTATTGCTAACACTGATGGCACATAAATAACTTTAGTGGTCCAGTGTTGGCTCTAGAAACAAATGAACAACGTGCCCGCCGCGAATAGTATCGACGAACAAACAGTATTTACTATCGACGACGCCCAATATTACAATCATCGTTTGTCGTTATGGTGCCCAATATTTGTCGATTCCTGTGAAAATCTGATCGTACACAAGTCATGGCAGGAAAAATCTATTTCGACGGAATAATTTTCTAAGATCTGTAGCAAAACTTAAATTAACCATAAATTTACAAACTTGAAGCTCGACAAAATATTTTCGTATATTATTTCCATTTTCCGATTGTATTCTAGCAATTGGAATATTTTTACGGCTTTACACACATGTTACAACAAATTTTTAGAATATTTTTACGGCTTTATACACACATTACAACACATTTATAGAATATTTTTACGGCTTTACACACACGTTACAACAAATTTTTAGAATATTTTTACGGCTTTACACACACGTTACAACAAATTTTTAGAATATTTTTACGGCTTTACACACACGTTACAACAATTTTTTAGAATATTTTTACGGCTTTACACACACGTTACAACATTTTTTTTACCTTCACCTTACACTTCAAGATGATTTGGTCTACAATATGTTGTGCCAAAATATTTATTGCAAAATATATTTCGTTCGCTCCATTATCCTCACGATTTGCATATAACCTGTACTCGGCTAACCCATTTCTTCGCCCTTTTTATCTGAATACCATAAGTTGATGTTCCTACAAAAATATTAGAGAAACGCAATCAACCAATCAGAAATCTGTTCTAACGTACAAATTTGAAAATGAGTAAAATTTTTTATCATTTATGCACGCTTTTAAGTATAAACGCTGTATTTCCCTTAATAGCCAAACAATGGTCCCGTGATTATTTGGTATAACTACCTAATGTTGATTAAACCTTTAGCGCAATAGTACATCTCGTCCTAATTTAATATATTAACTTAGCAAGGTTACGATAGGAAAGCAAAATTTTAATTAATTTTATTCAATCTCAAATGGCCAAGTTATGAAATAGTTAATTAATATTACGAATTAATAATTTCATTAACATATTGAATATATTTGGCATTAATTTTGTAGAAATTCATTATTCACAATTAAATTAAATTATGTGATTTAGTATTATTTCTACTTTCTTAAAGTTCTTTACCACGATCTTCTGTATCTTTGCTAATAGCCCACCTGAAGATTTTGTAATACAACGAAACCTAGGTAGTGGTAAAGAACTTAAAGAAAGTAGAAATAATACTACAACACGTAGCTTCATTTAATTGTGAATTTCATTAACAGTTAAGAGTTCCTTCTTTTTAACAAATACATTGATTACAATATCACGATTTTATTTGAACGATGTTCCCAAAATTATTACAGGAAATAAACCACTTGACCTAAAAAAAACTCTGGAAATTGCGTTATTCTCAGCATTGTACGTTTCAAGTGAAATTATAATTATTAACACGCAATAATTAAAATTGCAGTTATTGACAATTAAATATGACTTTATCGTCTACTGTAAATATCGAATAAGTTTACCACTGACCATTACAAATTCTTTTAAATATGAAAGTAGATTTCTCCGAAATAGTCGTAGCATGTTTTGCTAGCATTTTAATTACGTTATATTGAACTTCTATAGACATCATCAAAGTGAAATTTAATTACGACGAAAGCCTTGGGAGTTAAATATTATTTGGCTCAATTTCGATTCCACCGTCGTTACTTTTACACAGATTCCATGATCATGTCAGTTATGATACTAATATATAATTTCGATATTCTCTTCAGGATTTTACCTAATTGTCCTTCAGCTATTGAATCACTACAGCAGAAAACTTAACACATTTCATCTATAGTAAATGATAGGAAAAAGAAACAAGAAACCACGAAAATAAAAGCTCAACTGAGACTTCCAACAATCGATGGATAATGTGAATATATCACAGGTCAATTGCTACATTCAATAGCGTAGCCAGTTTACTACAAGCCTCTACTTATCGGTATTTTGTTGGAAGCTTCTACATCGTCTCTCTATAAAGCAACCTGACAGAGTTATTATTTGAGCCTACTGTGCTGGTTTTGCTCGTAATTAAAACCACAAGAGTAGACGCCCGTTCAAAAAAAATATTTTTTAGAATTGCCCACGCGAAGAATCCGAAAGACTCTTTTTTATTGTGGCAATGTCATCTGTTCGTCCTCAAGAAATATGATAAAAGCTTAAAATTCGCAATGATATTTAAAATTATTTTGGATTTTACTTCGAGGAGGTTTACTTCAATAATGTAAAGGAGGGCTATTTTTTGCGTTGGCATGTAGGTTTTCTATAAAAAGAGCTATTTTTATTTTCACTGAAAAGCGACGACTTGGTGAACTATCAAAATATCCACTTTCAGACTCATTTTCTTACCATGTCTATAACAAAACGTCATTATATAAGAAACGTAATGCAATGCTAATATTTATCACACCTGTATTTACACAACAAATAAAAATAGCCTAAATATATTACAATAAAAAACATAGGAGTAATGAAACCAGAGACTTTTTGCGAAATTCGTAATATTTTTATATCTGAGAAAGTTATACTTGGCAATACATTTCTATGGTGAAAAATTATATTTGAGTATTAGTAAATAGTTTTATAGAAATACTATATACCTACCCTTAATTTACTTAATTTGTATATATGCTCAAGTGTCTATGCAACCTTTCGTAGTGCGAGTAATAAATAGATTTTCGCTGCCAAAAACGACGAGTTCGACCAATAAGTTATTAGATGATTAATATTTAGACGCGCGGCAGTACGTCAGACAAGTTTGGAAAACAAAAAAACTGAACACTGACAGTGGGCATAATTATACAAAACACTTCGAGCTACTTTCGGCCCGCCTAGAACTCAAAATCGATTTGGCCTACAGACGTATATATGCAACAACTTCTTAGAATCCTAAATTTTATAAATATAGTTCAGGTGTTCAGCATCATTTGAACTACCTTCATATATTGACGTCCAAGTATCGTACTTTTAGCATTGACTTACTGACTAGCTCAACAAAAACCTAGACTACTTCCGGTTAACTTAGGAACTTGAAATTTTGGCTGAAGATAGTTTCATGATTTATAATACAAAATATAAATAAACGACACGTGTAAAAACTTGCAGTCAGAGAGATTTAGTAATTATTTTTACTTTCCTAACAAACGTGTTTTAAACATATTTCTGCAACGTTTCAGGAAGATTAAAAGAACTCTACGTAGATCTTAATTCTTTTATTGACGGAGCACACTAGTCCTAAAATATACTCGTCTTTGTTACCGAGCTTGGTCTTCGATTTATATTTATTTTTTGTTGCGATATTAACTACAGAAAGTAAATAATTGAATTTTATAATAAAAATCAGCAAATTACTTTGGTCGCGCACAGAAATGATATACACAAACGTGTCCTTTCTAATAAAACACAAACCCAATCTTGAGACGCTACTGTTTCCCATATCTACACTATAAAAGGGAACGTTGTACAAACTACTGAAATATACTCACCATATATTAACAATCTACCATTTTATCCGGATGCATCTGGCTTTCTTTAAGGTTATAAATCTATCCACACGGAAACAATTTCAACAACCCAATTGTATGACAGATTGTCCTTCTTCAGTCCAAACTTACTCCTATAATTCACCGCTGGCTCTATCTGGGAATGTATCTGCACGACACTAAATGGCCATTGAGTGCATTGCCACATTTTTCTCATCAAACGCATAACCTCAAAGGATCAGTATAAATCACCAAACAAACGACTTGATGGGCTGACCGATGCCAAAAGATAGATAGAGGAGTGAGGTTTATAAATAAACATCCATATTTTTTGGCTCTTCAAGTCGCCGCCTGCGTTCTGTCGCGGTGGGATTTAGATCCGTATACTACAGATGCTGGCGGGTAAGATAACGGGAGAGGAACCAGTACTGAGTTGACTCGACGACGTTGAATTTCTTATCATATTCAATTACATGCAATTCTGTGCATTACAAGTTAATCTTATAAACGTATTACATTACAGTGTTTAAAAATTGTGTTAAAATTAGCAAAATTCTTAACAATACAGAAATGCAAACATTTCTTAACAATTTCATTTTATCAAAATTTTTAATCGACTCGAAACTACCCTTTTTACGGCGGATATGAATAAAAAAATAAATATATTTATTTTGCCTAAGTAAATGAGTGAATCAGATCATACTCGGGTTCGATCGTTTTAGAATCATGTGATAATTTATAATATTTACAATTCAACCAATTAGATGTATATCCGGATAAACCGGACCGTACTCTTTAAAATATTAAATTGGTAATCAAATTCATATGTTTAACTGATAAAAATTAAAGTGCGATCTCAATTGCTGATCGCGCCATCTAATGGGAAGTAATGAAAACTGGACACGTTTAGTTTTATGGTAACTACAACGATGTTATTCTTAACCGCAAACCGGAACGTTGTGAAAGGTTATAAAAAATGGTGGTTTTTAAGAAAGTTAAAAGAAATAAGGTCAAATTACGGAGAAATGAAAAGTATATAATAATTTTATGTGACAAACATTTCTTTAATCCACCATTTGTGTCCTACGCGGTAAATAGATTTTCGCTGCCAAAAACGACGAGTTCAACCAATAAATGATTAGATGATTAATATTTAGACGCGCAACAATACGTCAGACAAGTTTGGAAAACAAAAAAACTGAACACTGACAGTGGGCATAATTATACAAAACGTTGTGAAAGGTTATAAAAAATGGTCGTTTTTAAGAAAGTTAAAAGAAATAAGGTCAAATTACGGAGAAATGAAAAGTATATAATAATTTTATGTGACAAACATTTCTTTAATCCACCATTTGTGTCCTACGCGGTAAATAGATTTTCGCTGCCAAAAACGACGAGTTCAACCAATAAATGATTAGATGATTAATATTTAGACGCGCAACAATACGTCAGACAAGTTTGGAAAACAAAAAAACTGAACACTGACAGTGGGCATAATTATACAAAACGTTGTGAAAGGTTATAAAAAATGGTCGTTTTTAAGAAAGTTAAAAGAAATAAGGTCAAATTACGGAGAAATGAAAAGTATATAATAATTTTATGTGACAAACATTTCTTTAATCCACCATTTGTGTCCTACGCGGTAAATAGATTTTCGCTGCCAAAAACGACGAGTTCAACCAATAAATGATTAGATTATTAATATTTAGACGCGCGGCAGTACGTCAGACAAGTTTGGAAAACAAAAAAACTGAACACTGACAGTGGGCATAATTATACAAAACGTTGTGAAAGGTTATAAAAAATGGTCGTTTTTAAGAAAGTTAAAAGAAATAAGGTCAAATTACGGAGAAATGAAACGTATATAAAAGATGATTTGGAAACAAGTTTTTAATGTTCCTTTTTTAACAAATTGCAAGGTCTATCGTACTATAATTTGTTATAGTACGATAGACCTCGTTGTTATATATTACTACTTTGCTCTTCGAAAACACAATCCTATTAAGCCGGAAAGCCGTAGTAATATTTGATTCTTACGTACTTTAAGAAAAAAGAATCAACAACAGTTTTGGTTCTTTTGGTCTTGTTCTTGTTTGAACATGTGTAATTTATTTGAATTTTTTGAGTTCTAACCAAATTTTTCCCAGAAAAACAAATTATGACATATAGTTGGGCTTATACGTATATTAGTATGTCGAAAATTGAAAGGAAATCATTCCGAGCCGTTTTGAGAAAATTCATTTATTTGAAAAAAAAATTATGGCTACGTCTCTTTATTATATTAATGGAAGTTGATCGAAATAATTTTGCATTTAATTATTTACTAGGGAGAGAGGAAAAGAGCAAGGGTTCACTGTACAACACTATGGGGACTAACATCTCGGGAAGGAGAAACAGTATCAGAAAATATTAATAGACATTTTCTATTACATTTTACAAGACTTCTTCAATGATGCCTTATTAGATAAAATCCGCGGGGAAGAAGGCATATTCAAGTTCGATATACAGGAGGCCCTTAAAAAGTGATTAAAATATTTCCTCTTTTTTTCAATGTCTTCACGTGTCTTGTAAAATTTTATCACAATCGGTTTTAATCTGAAAGAGATATCATAACATACAAACCGACCGTTAGACATAACAAATTTATACGAATTCCGTTTTGGCCATTCAAGTGGGGAATTCTAAAAATAAACTTATTTGTATTAAAAATCGTATATCGATTGTTTAAACAGGTTAACATAATTAAGAAAAAAAGCAATACACAAACTCAATACACACGTTTATTCAATTTACGTTATTAAAATTACAAGATTGAAATATCAATAACGAAATGTAAGATTGAAGAACCAATAAAATAAAATCGACAATTCAGTCATGAGGGCTATGTATCAAATTTGGTATAGTGCCTTTTTGTAAAACATAAAATTTTTGTAAGAATCAAGGTGATTGATTTATGACGGTAAATTTATAAATTAATTTCTGTATTCTGTCGAATGAAAAAAAAATAAAGCAATTATGGTATATAATTACAATCCTGCTGTTGTTAATTGTACGAGTGCAATAGTTGTAGTAACATTTGATTTCTGCAGATTTCTTAAAAAAAATTACAAAATATGACAAATGTGTTATAAGTTGGTCACATATTTATCGATTGTTATAAAATTCCTTCGCCCTATCTTAAAATAACGACTACATTTTTTAAAAATAAAATTAATTTAACGAACTATATGATGAGCAAAACCAAATATTCTCCGTACCACGTTTGATCAAAATAGTCACACAATACATAAATTACAAACGAATATCGCTAACATTCAAACAATAGACAAAAAATATCTAAACCAATCTTTACTGCTTCTGTTAAGTGTTGGTTACTGTATAAAATTGCCAAAAAGAGGAAATAACTGTTACACATAAGAAACAAACAATTAAAGTAGCCCATTTAGCATAAAAAAACACACAAAAAACTCGATGAAACAAAGTCCTTCTGATATAAAATCTTGTGTAAGAGTATTTGTGCCAAATAAACGAAATAGTATTACAATATGCCAAAAATCGATACACCATATTAGTTTAGTGGTGCTTCGAAGGTTGTAAAGCTGGCAAGCCTTGTGAAAGTAGAGAATAAACTAAATAAAGGGAGTCATTTAAAAATCTTTCAGGATGATACCACACAGCCTGAACTAAATCGTAATATTACATTCCAACAAGATAATGATTCCAAGCATTTGCCCAAAGTGTATCAAGCGTTCATCGAACGTTCATCGTTCTCTCTTCTATGAAATTAATAGAGATAAATTCGACAAAAGTGGGAATGAGGCTAAGCGACACAAAGCTTTCGCAACTGAACAATATTTCAAAGGAAAAGGACATAAAAATTATTCTCAGAGAACTTCGTTTTTTAATTGCTGTAGATTTAGTGACATAAGCACGGAGTGGAGATCAAAACATAACCAGAAGACTCAAAAAATCGATTAAAACTTAAGCTACGCAGCTACGTTTACAGCCAACAACAATGAAGTTTGGTACATAGATTTCGGTGTTTCCATGCACATCAATACCTCCTACATGAAGAACGAATACTAAGACAATAAAAGTTGGAACCTTTAGAAGTTGCCAGAGCTGTCAACAAACCTATTGTCAGTTAATCAAATTATGAAAAATAGTTTTCAGGTGAAATTCAATACTACTGGCTAAACACATATAACAATAAAGAACAAAACATAAATGCCCGAACAGAACGAAAATGAGCGACGCATAAACAGAAGACTGATCGAAAAGACAAAATGCCTGCTATCAGATGCAAACCTATCAAAACAATATTGGGCAGTCAATACACACAGCTGCTTAGCTTACCAACAGAGCACTAACACTGGTATTCTAAATATTAGTCATCTGAAAATCTTTGGCTGTGAGGCAATGATTCGGCTATCAACAGAAAATGCAAGATAATGCCCTAGAGCGTGAAAGGTATTTCCATCGGATATTGCGAAAACACAAAAAGTTACAGATTCATAATAACCAATTCGGGAACAGAAATAAAAAAGCAGAAATGCATCATCTTCGATCCACCATAAAAAGAAACTATATCCCGACGAATTTGACAGTCAAATTATGAATCGTGTACACCTTAGCCTTCCGAGAGCTCCTGTAATACGACAGAGCCCATGTACATCGCAGGCATGCTGTATACGACTAATCTGGAAGAGACGCTTAAAATGAGTCGTCGCTGAGTTAAAGCACATGTTTATCGACTATAAGTATAGAACCCGGACATCCTCAATATAACATTAAGGCAAAAAACAAAGAAATGTGTTCCAGAACAAGCAATGAGAATTGTTACCTGTGCTACAGCGATGGCTTAACTGGCTTCATATCTTTGAACTACCAAAAAGCAATAAAATCGGCTGACTCCAGCAGGAGAGAAATCTCAATGAAAAGAGAAATAGAAATGCCATCATATAAGTATGGATACTTGTAAATAGAGTACAAATAAGTGTTTCGCATTCAAAACGAAACAACGGGTCCACGTTATAAATCCCAGCTCTGTGTAAAAGAGTACGAACAAATAGAAGGCACCGACTATGATGGAACATTTTCCTCTATAGTCGGGTAATGATTCTATTAGTTTACTATTGCACATAGCCGCACAGCAAAATTTAAAAATGATTCTATATTACATCACTACAGCCTTCTTATATAGTGGGATAAACGAGAACACATTAACGAGACTGGATATGTAAATTAAATACATTACTATCTGCATGCGTAGGACTAGTTCCTGGAATCAAATACTATCTCCATCTCTACGTTGATAACGGACTACTATTTTCAATGGATAAATATGTCCTGAATGAGGTAATCTTTACGCAAACTTTAATCTATATAAATGTCCAGCCACTGGTTTCGTTGGTATGCAAATAGAGAAATGCAGCCGTTACATTTTCCTGACCTGACCAAAAATATTGAACAACTATTAAATTCAATATGAGCAACGCCAATCCTAACAGTGTTGCAGTTGATCCTCATGTAAGATTGCATAAAAGTGAACGTCTACCAGTGAAAGACTGTCTATCGAGAGAAGCATTTGGATCACTAAATCTGTGTAGCAATTATGAGAAGACTTAACATTACTCGCACGTTGTGTGTAAGTCAGGTAAGTACATTTACATTTACATACAACGAATCACGCTGGAACGCAGTACAGAAAATACTAAAGTATCTAAAGGAATTCAAAGTACTACGCTAACTATGAATCCAAATATCACTGACCAGACGCTCAATAAGTGAATACATATTCCTCAAGAACAGAGCCACCGTCACCTGGTTCAGCCAGCATCAACGAAGTGTGCCTACCACCGAGCAGAATTCATGGTAAGATGTGCAGCTATCAAAGAAGCCGTATTTGAAAACAGTGGTTTAAGGGAATATAACCAAAAGATTTCGCCTCACTAAACATTGACAATAAAATGCAATAAATGTAATAAAACGGTAAATTTCAGAAACTATGCAAACATATAGATATTAAATATAAATTTGTAAAAGAAAAATTTCATGAAAATGTTATTGACTTATATATATTCATTGTAATTAGCTGTAAACGCAACGTAGGTTGTCGCCCATCGCAGATACTCGGACATAAATATCGAAACGCTACAGATCGCAATAAGTCTAGAATTTATCTGCTTTTCACTTTACTGTCTTTGCTCATTATCAGAAAAAATAATTATCAGAGATTCAAGATGGTTAGCACGGTAGTTAATTATTATGAAAAATCATTTAGGGTAGTTGTCGCGTGACAGTAAGATCCAAGTTATTTTAAAATTAGTTATTGAATTTTTTTTTCAAAATGTTAATATAACAGTACAGAAAATACTAAAGTATCTAAAGGAATTCAAAGTACTACGCTAACTATGAATCCAAATATCACTGACCAGACGCTCAATAAGTGAATACATATTCCTCAAGAACAGAGCCACCGTCACCTGGTTCAGCCAGCATCAACGAAGTGTGCCTACCACCGAGCAGAATTCATGGTAAGATGTGCAGCTATCAAAGAAGCCGTATTTGAAAACAGTGGTTTAAGGGAATATAACCAAAAGATTTCGCCTCACTAAACATTGACAATAAAATGCAATAAATGTAATAAAACGGTAAATTTCAGAAACTATGCAAACATATAGATATTAAATATAAATTTGTAAAAGAAAAATTTCATGAAAATGTTATTGACTTATATATATTCATTGTAATTAGCTGTAAACGCAACGTAGGTTGTCGCCCATCGCAGATACTCGGACATAAATATCGAAACGCTACAGATCGCAATAAGTCTAGAATTTATCTGCTTTTCACTTTACTGTCTTTGCTCATTATCAGAAAAAATAATTATCAGAGATTCAAGATGGTTAGCACGGTAGTTAATTATTATGAAAAATCATTTAGGGTAGTTGTCGCGTGACAGTAAGATCCAAGTTATTTTAAAATTAGTTATTGAATTTTTTTTTCAAAATGTTAATATAACAGTACAGAAAATACTAAAGTATCTAAAGGAATTCAAAGTACTACGCTAACTATGAATCCAAATATCACTGACCAGACGCTCAATAAGTGAATACATATTCCTCAAGAACAGAGCCACCGTCACCTGGTTCAGCCAGCATCAACGAAGTGTGCCTACCACCGAGCAGAATTCATGGTAAGATGTGCAGCTATCAAAGAAGCCGTATTTGAAAACAGTGGTTTAAGGGAATATAACCAAAAGATTTCGCCTCACTAAACATTGACAATAAAATGCAATAAATGTAATAAAACGGTAAATTTCAGAAACTATGCAAACATATAGATATTAAATATAAATTTGTAAAAGAAAAATTTCATGAAAATGTTATTGACTTATATATATTCATTGTAATTAGCTGTAAACGCAACGTAGGTTGTCGCCCATCGCAGATACTCGGACATAAATATCGAAACGCTACAGATCGCAATAAGTCTAGAATTTATCTGCTTTTCACTTTACTGTCTTTGCTCATTATCAGAAAAAATAATTATCAGAGATTCAAGATGGTTAGCACGGTAGTTAATTATTATGAAAAATCATTTAGGGTAGTTGTCGCGTGACAGTAAAATCCAAGTTATTTTAAAATTAGTTATTGAATTTTTTTTTCAAAATGTTAATATAACAGTACAGAAAATACTAAAGTATCTAAAGGAATTCAAAGTACTACGCTAACTATGAATCCAAATATCACTGACCAGACGCTCAATAAGTGAATACATATTCCTCAAGAACAGAGCCACCGTCACCTGGTTCAGCCAGCATCAACGAAGTGTGCCTACCACCGAGCAGAATTCATGGTAAGATGTGCAGCTATCAAAGAAGCCGTATTTGAAAACAGTGGTTTAAGGGAATATAACCAAAAGATTTCGCCTCACTAAACATTGACAATAAAATGCAATAAATGTAATAAAACGGTAAATTTCAGAAACTATGCAAACATATAGATATTAAATATAAATTTGTAAAAGAAAAATTTCATGAAAATGTTATTGACTTATATATATTCATTGTAATTAGCTGTAAACGCAACGTAGGTTGTCGCCCATCGCAGATACTCGGACATAAATATCGAAACGCTACAGATCGCAATAAGTCTAGAATTTATCTGCTTTTCACTTTACTGTCTTTGCTCATTATCAGAAAAAATAATTATCAGAGATTCAAGATGGTTAGCACGGTAGTTAATTATTATGAAAAATCATTTAGGGTAGTTGTCGCGTGACAGTAAGATCCAAGTTATTTTAAAATTAGTTATTGAATTTTTTTTTCAAAATGTTAATATAACAAAATTTTACGTTGACTTAGTTTTTTAGACAAATCGCTCGACGCGTGCTTTAAATAAAATTACCTGTAATGTAATTTACACGACACTACCTTAAGAAGACATGTATTTATTAAACATGTACGAAAGTGCGGTAATATGAAAAACTGATAATTTTTTCAAGTAATTAATTTTCTTTTATGGTAATAGAATTATTAAAATAATATTTACTAGTGGTTCTCCTAGTGGTCGAAATTCGACCGTAATGTACTTACCTATTCACTTTGTTGAAAACACTAATAGGGCGGCAAGAGTAAGTCAATTCAGATTGCTGCTACAAAATTTTCCTTTTGCAAGAGGTGTGTATTAAGCAAGCTGCATTTCAATAATATATATTAATATAAAATAAACGCTTTTTTACCTTGACATACACTCCAGACTACTGCAAAAGGAGCACTTGAAATCGCACAAAATTCATAAGCTCGAAACTCATTCAGTTAATCTGAAATTTTAAAATTCTTTGGCGACAATTTCTAATTGACCACAGACTATTATGTGTTTGTTACATAGACAGCATGACCGTAAACAATGAATATTTTATTGTTAAACGTAAACAACAAATCAACAAACTGCACTATGCCAACTCTTCCACTCCTCCGTGTGCGCAATATGTTTAAAAGGGCTACAAAGTTTTCTCTTCATGTATTAATATACAGATTTTATACATAACCTATAAGCGAATACGATTTTTTGATGGAAATCGATTATAATGCATTAACAGTCTAGATAACGCATCATTTAAAAAAAATGTGTATGTCCATCCGATGACCTGGGGCCTAAACAAATACTTGGAAATTTGGTATTCAGCCTAAGTACAAATTTATGGCATCTCTAAAAAATGTGATTTTCTCTAAAATTCATCCAACAATTTCCTTCAAACTTCCCATATTGTTAAAATTTTATGAACAAAGTGATATATAGGTAAAAATCTAATTAGAGTTTCTCGGAAAAATCGGATTAGAAAAATCGTAAGCAAGGCTAGGCATGTGATTGAAGGTGCTCGGGCATTTTAATATCAGTGCATTATGAGCCAAAAGATACAAATACTTAATCAGCTTAACAATATAATAAAGCAATATGATTTTAATGCGACATTAAATAAAACAAGATTTGAATTTCGCGAATAAGTATGTGCAGCATAGCCGTACCATTTATTTTGGAAATTGGTTGTACAATGCAAATGGCGGAAATGCATTTTTAGCTTTATCAATGACTTTAACCCTTGTTATTGTGAATGTCGTATGCTTAACTCGGGTTTCCGCATCTAAATACGGTAGTGCAGCGCGGATATTCTGTACTCCTGCGCAGTTCCGCCGCAAAGCGTAATAGATGAGCATCCAGTAATGAGCGGACGCCTTTCATCATTTTATTTTGATGAGAACAAGAGTAGCCTAGAACGCCGGCCTCGTAGCGAATTACCGGCCGCCGTCAGGCTCCACCCACGCACCACCATCAATCACCAATGCCGACCGACAGCGCCACGCTAACATCCGACTGACCCGTTTGTTAAAGTGTTGCTAATAAGGATATCGGTTGTTCTTATAAATATATGATTGATTACTGACACTTAAATTTGGAACTTTCAAGTAATCGAATAATTAAATTGTAGGCGCTCAAGTTGTTTTAGTGCCACCCGTACACCGCTTTACTGCCTACTGGCATATTGTTAAAGAACGTATATAATAAGTTATTGTATATTACTCTTACATATTTTCGTTTATTCGTTTTATTTTATCCTAAATGTTGAAACAAAGTAGATAAAATAAGTATATTATATCCTTCTGAATTCGATAAAATATAAAATTCAAAAAGGCAAAATTGTAAAAAAGTAAAACTAAAATTTAAAAAAAAGCAAATGGATACAATATCCATTTGTTTTTTAATTTTATATTCTGTTATAGATAAATATGCGTAAAAACTTTAGCGATACGCTCTTTTAGTGAGACGCATATTAAATAATGAAAATAATATTCCAAAGACTCCGAAAACTGACCTACAATTGTTTCAACTCAATTAGTTAAATTCGTGTTACTATTTCAAATTGCATTAGGTCGCGTAAACAGCTCACCCGCTTCTTTGCCAAGCTCTCGGCAAAGTGATGTACAGGGATGATGAATTTCCTACATTTATTGTAATTTCTTGAAACAACATTTTCAAAGTATTTCTTGCAACAGATTCGATTTTTGTCTCCATGACAAGAAGTAGAACATATAATGTTGATATTAGCTAATATATAAATAAACAGGGAAGAAATAATACCACTGATAAATATTTCAGATAATTTTTAAAAGATTTTTTTTGAAATAAGATTTGGAGAAATAAGTTGATGGGAAAGAGTTGTGGGTTAAAAGATGCACTATATTAAGAAAGTTTTATTTATTAAACTTCTTCACTGTATTTATTGTCAGAAAAGTAAACTCATCCTGTCAACTAAACCCCTTCTATTGAGATAAATAGTGTATTATAGAAATTACAAGAGATTTTGATTACAACAAAGCAATAACCGTAACTTAGATAAAAAAATTATATAGATAAGAATAATACCCCTCTAGAGTAGGATTAAATAAAAAATCAAGAAAGGTGTGTCACGACAGGAAAAACTTGTTAAAACGACACATGTGTATATTGATGTACGCATATACGAGTACAGTGAAACGACACATGCGTATATTGATGTACTCAGAAACGAGTACAGTGAAACGACACATGTGTATATTGATGTACGCACATACGAGTACAGTGAAACGACACATGCGTATATTGATGTACTCAGAAACGAGTACAGTGAAACGACACATGTGTATATTGATGTACGCACATACGAGTACAGTGAAAGGACACATGTGTATACTATTCACAGGAAGTATACCATTGGATGTACGCACATACGAGTACAGTGAAAGGACACATGTGTATATTGATGTACGCACATACGAGACAGTGAAAGGACACATGTGTAGATTGATGTACGCACATACGAGTACAGTGAAACGACACATGTGTCTATTGATGTACGCACATACGAGTACAGTGAAACGACACATGTGTATATTGATGTACGTACTTACGAGTACAGTGAGTATACTATTCACAGGAAGTATACCATTGGAGGATAAGGGTAAAACTTCCAGACTGAAGTTCAAGGCCACGCGTACCTAAAACTGAGAATCTAGATTTAAGATCATCACTGATATGAGATTACATTAGTACACCAAAATGAAAAAGCAACGAATATGTAAACCGCCGATCACGAATTTCTAATCTGTTAACTGCGATCTATAACCAAAAACAAATTCGGGGGCTTAGACATAAAATACAACGAATACACAGATTTTGATGATGTTTTAATTCGTTTAACCTTTCTACTGCGAAATTATTACGTGTGATATCGTGGCCCTTCCTGGGTGTGGCTATAATAATACGTAAAATTAATGTTATTAACATCACCAGGCAACATATAACAACTATTTGTGGATTTTTTAAATATTACCGGTGCTATTTTCACCATACATCGTAAAGAAAGGATTCTTTGGTAGGATTCAGTAGCATATACTTCCATAATCAAGTTAAAAAGACAGAGAGCAATTTTAATCTTAGTGGATATGAAGGTAAAAACACTGTATTGAATCAACATGGAATCATGTTGATACAACACAGCATTTTTACCTCACTATCTTTAATTTTCATTGAAGTTTACTTGAAGTTACAAGTAGCTTTCCCATAAGTTACGAAAAATACATTTCATGAAAGTATCAATCTGTTTCGAAAACAGGGCTCTAAAGTTTACAAAAATTTATAAAAAGCACAACATAGTTTCAAACTAATGCTGCAACTATTCTATTTGAGCTATAGAAGTAATTATTTTGTAGTATTTTTAACAACTAACCTTTTTTGAGACTTCACATTCTAAAATTTGTGAGAGGAAACCTTTTCGAAATTCAAAATTAATTTTAAAGAAAAATCTCTTACAAAATTCTTTCTCCAAGGCAAAAATGTAACAAAATTATATCTCTTTCACCGCTCTAGCTTAAATAGGAGAATAGGATATTTGACTGTATTTTTTATTATTAGAATAAATAATAACATTATAAACGGTTAAAGTGAATATATCGTACGTAGAACTTTTCATTACAAAGTTACAACTTAAAACTGACGAAGTACGATTCGCGCGAAACCGCTCCATACAAAACAGAACTAGATTATGACGTCTGGCCCGTATTTAGCATTCATTATAATGGAGTTTATTAAATATCTTTAGTATCTCATTAAACATTGCGTTTATGTTATAATTTTTTCCTGTCAACTAAACCCCTTCTATTGAGATAAATAGTGTATTATAGAAATTACAAGAGATTTTGATTACAACAAAGCAATAACCGTAACTTAGATAAAAAAATTATATAGATAAGAATAATACCCCTCTAGAGTAGGATTAAATAAAAAATCAAGAAAGGTGTGTCACGACAGGAAAAACTTGTTAAAACGACACATGTGTATATTGATGTACGCATATACGAGTACAGTGAAACGACACATGCGTATATTGATGTACTCAGAAACGAGTACAGTGAAACGACACATGTGTATATTGATGTACGCACATACGAGTACAGTGAAACGACACATGCGTATATTGATGTACTCAGAAACGAGTACAGTGAAACGACACATGTGTATATTGATGTACGCACATACGAGTACAGTGAAAGGACACATGTGTATACTATTCACAGGAAGTATACCATTGGATGTACGCACATACGAGTACAGTGAAAGGACACATGTGTATATTGATGTACGCACATACGAGACAGTGAAAGGACACATGTGTAGATTGATGTACGCACATACGAGTACAGTGAAACGACACATGTGTCTATTGATGTACGCACATACGAGTACAGTGAAACGACACATGTGTATATTGATGTACGTACTTACGAGTACAGTGAGTATACTATTCACAGGAAGTATACCATTGGAGGATAAGGGTAAAACTTCCAGACTGAAGTTCAAGGCCACGCGTACCTAAAACTGAGAATCTAGATTTAAGATCATCACTGATATGAGATTACATTAGTACACCAAAATGAAAAAGCAACGAATATGTAAACCGCCGATCACGAATTTCTAATCTGTTAACTGCGATCTATAACCAAAAACAAATTCGGGGGCTTAGACATAAAATACAACGAATACACAGATTTTGATGATGTTTTAATTCGTTTAACCTTTCTACTGCGAAATTATTACGTGTGATATCGTGGCCCTTCCTGGGTGTGGCTATAATAATACGTAAAATTAATGTTATTAACATCACCAGGCAACATATAACAACTATTTGTGGATTTTTTAAATATTACCGGTGCTATTTTCACCATACATCGTAAAGAAAGGATTCTTTGGTAGGATTCAGTAGCATATACTTCCATAATCAAGTTAAAAAGACAGAGAGCAATTTTAATCTTAGTGGATATGAAGGTAAAAACACTGTATTGAATCAACATGGAATCATGTTGATACAACACAGCATTTTTACCTCACTATCTTTAATTTTCATTGAAGTTTACTTGAAGTTACAAGTAGCTTTCCCATAAGTTACGAAAAATACATTTCATGAAAGTATCAATCTGTTTCGAAAACAGGGCTCTAAAGTTTACAAAAATTTATAAAAAGCACAACATAGTTTCAAACTAATGCTGCAACTATTCTATTTGAGCTATAGAAGTAATTATTTTGTAGTATTTTTAACAACTAACCTTTTTTGAGACTTCACATTCTAAAATTTGTGAGAGGAAACCTTTTCGAAATTCAAAATTAATTTTAAAGAAAAATCTCTTACAAAATTCTTTCTCCAAGGCAAAAATGTAACAAAATTATATCTCTTTCACCGCTCTAGCTTAAATAGGAGAATAGGATATTTGACTGTATTTTTTATTATTAGAATAAATAATAACATTATAAACGGTTAAAGTGAATATATCGTACGTAGAACTTTTCATTACAAAGTTACAACTTAAAACTGACGAAGTACGATTCGCGCGAAACCGCTCCATACAAAACAGAACTAGATTATGACGTCTGGCCCGTATTTAGCATTCATTATAATGGAGTTTATTAAATATCTTTAGTATCTCATTAAACATTGCGTTTATGTTATAATTTTTTCATGTTTTTGTCTGGAAACTAAATTCATAACAACCCTTTCTATTTAATGAAAAGAAATTGCCACCTTTTCCTATTTAGAAGTTTCGATTAATTGTTTGTTACATGCTTTATTTTTTCATCCCAAGGTTTTTTTAAACGTACTCTACAGATTTAAAACATTATTACAAAAAATATCGATGTCAGTCAAATACCTTATTGCAATCGCAATTTGAAAATAAGTCGGTCGTAAACTTTTCCTTTCAATTTTCCCAAATTTGACGTATCCGTATTTTCAAGTTATTTTAAAGTGGGTTGGTGATATATACAGCAGAAATTTTGTATTTTCCTTTGTCTAAATTTTATGGTCACGTAAATTTTTTAATAAAACTATATTGATTTGAGTACTCGTACATTATTCTTAAACACGATTTAGAGAATGCATTCTACTGAATATATTGGAGTCGACCGTATTTAATAGAAATTTAAGTATTAATCGATCAATTCACCTGATACTTAGGTTACAGTAACGTGCAATAAAGTAGTTAATATAGTTGGAACGAAAGACAGCAAACAAGTAGCAAAAATGTATTAAAAAATTACGAAGAACAAAATATGACGGTCAAGAAAAGCCCTCATAGAACATCATTAAATCAAATTCAATATTCATTAAAAACATATAGCAGGAATACAGTGGATATGATGTGACTACTAATAAACAATTATTATGACCTAATTATTATGAAATATTGTAAACGAATAGAACAAGAGAAAATAAAACAAAAATCCCAGTTTCATTGTTGACTTTAAGAAAAAATGAACTCATGTCGTAATTAGACAAAGGGCGTAGCGATCACTCCGCATCGCATGTATGGATCAGCCGATTTAACTACAGTTGACCGCGGTAATTCGGCCCCTGTCCAATCCGGCAACCCCTAAAATCCGACATGCCTATAACAGTATATGCAAACATTTTGTCGGATTACAAGGTACTCCTTTTCAAAAAGGTTCCGGACTACAAGGGGTCGGTCGCAATACTCTCTCTATAGTTCGACGAATTCGATCACCAGACACCGCTTTGCAAAACGTTAGTCCGATTACCGCGGGTCAACTGTATGTCAAAGATAACCACAATGGGTGAAATTAGTAGCGAATCACCTATCAACGGACAAAGTTGGGCAGTGAAATCTAGATACATAAGGGTACCTTCATATCCTTTAGTAGCTTTACTTACAAAGGTCTAAGGAAAGTCCCAAGGAGTGCTTCCATACTATGACCCAGTTCGCAGAAGCTAAATGGTGACTGAGCGCCGCAACTAAACTAATATATATGACAATACACTTCGGTACATTGGTATATATTGTAGTAATATATGTAGTAGTATATGTACTTCGACACGTCATCGAAGTTGCCTGCATGCTGTGTCCTTGTTCCAGTAGGTTAGGATAGTCGTATTTAGGTAGCAGAGCATGACTCTGGTTAAAGCTTATGGAACTTACTCACCAGATACGTTGCGAGTTTTTGTGGGTTTGCTTACCCGATCTCGCGGTCGTTAAACGCGCAGTTAACTTCATGTTGGCTAGGAGCAGAGGTTTTGAGGCAAATTTGCTTCGCTTTGAATTTATTTTAGATGACTTCTCTTGTGCCCGAAAGAGAGGACTTTTGACATAATCTGTGCTCATTCACAGACTAGATGGTCCATGTTAGAATCTAAAAGTGAAACCTCTAGAATATTTTCCCAATTGACATGGCGCCTTTCACGCAGGATTGTATCGCTTTTTGTTAAGAGAACGGCCTGTACCTATGGCTTCAGAATGCAGGATATGGAGCAAATTTTGTATACATAACTACTATGAAGACACACAAGTAGTTTTGTTAGAGAACATACATTAATCTATCAAAATAGAATTAGGGGAATCTATGGAACGCAGTCCCTTTAAATAGCGTGACTGGTTAAGAAAGGATCAATTTTTAAGTCGGTCAGGAAATCCGCTGAATGTGTTCTAGAAAAAATGGAGGTTCATTGAGTGTGGACAGTTTAGTCATATTTAGGAGCATTTTTAATGGATACGGAATACTATTTTGCATACAGAACCACAAATTGGGGGCTTTCGAAATCCCTTAGAGACTTGTGCGGCATGAGCCGGGTCACTTCGAGGGGCTCTGAAACAACCAAAGTAGTGTTGGGCAACAACGGTATATTATTTAAAAAGGTATAAATTTTGGATATTAAAAAATGAAATATCTATATATGTGCATATATGTATGTATGTACCATTCAATGGGACGGATACTCCGAGCTCAGTGACACCAGTTGTTATTATGGGGCGGGTACGTGTAGAAATGCTAAGATTACAAAAAACAACCATTTTTTTAATTTAAAGTGATAGATTGTTTGAGAAGTCATATAAATTTTCGACTTTCACATTCCGAAAAAAATCGCACTGCCCATCCTGAGTGAATGACCAGCTCCGGGTGGCACAACTTGGCAAATCGCCAAATGGTAAACGAGCGTTGACCCGACTAGCAAAGAATCACATTATGAATGCGTTGGTGTCGCCCATGTTCGTTTACGTCGCACGAAACTCCCACCGCGCTCCGGGCCTCATCAACAGTCATCTCATGACGTGTGGTCTGGAGAAAGCAAACTGTCACAATATATATTTGGTAAAGTTCACCTATTCTCGTGTAACCATCTGGCACGATTTTAAATCATAAAAAAATTAACAATGCCGCAAAAGAGTAAAATATTTTGACCGATTTCGCAGTCGTTGTTTTTAAAGTTTTGTAAAACAATTTCACCAGATGTCAAAGAAATAGTCAGATAAAATAACCGATATCAAATTTCTAAACAAAAATAAAGAATTAAAAAATAAAAAAGGCAAAATAGGTAATCAGCTTAGGGAACCATTGGAATTAGTGTGTATGTATGTGTATATGTATATATATATATACATATATATTTATATATATATATATATATATATATATATATAATATTACAGAAACCTGTTTGAAAGATCAGATTTTATATTAACATATAACTAGAATCAGATATAGAGAATAGAATATTTAAATACAGTCTAAGCTTTTTTTATATTCATACTTTTTAAGTTTACTTCAATAAGCAACTGTAATTACGCAATACATGATGTTAGTTCATCATATGTGATCTATAATACGCCATATGAGATCTATAATACGCCATATGAGATCTATAATAAGTAATTGCGAAAATATTTGGCGTTTTATCGAGGGATTTTTGGTAATAAGAAAAATATTTATATATTTTATTACAATCCATTAAACAATTTCTTATATAATTCCAAACTTTATAATAGAAATGAAAAGTCAGATAAAATGAAAATGTGAATAGCTACTAAAGAAACAAATAATGGAGGTAGCGATAACTGTATAAAAGGAAAATTGGTCAACGCATTGTAATTTTCAAAAAACATTCCAGAATTTCAAAGATGAAACATTTAACTATACTTATGCGGCAGCTACGTCGTCAAGTATGTAAACGTATAACAAAGTTAAATGAGATAATTTGCCACGCCAGTTCACATGGCGTTATTTCGTATAAATAATTTTCAGAAAACATTTCAGAATTTCAAAGATGAAACATTTAACTATACTTATGCGGCAGCTACGTCGTCAAGTATGTAAACGTATAGCAAAGTTAAATGAGATAATTTGCCACGCCAGTTCACATGGCGTTATTTCGTATAAATAATTTTCAGAAAACATTTCAGAATTTCAAAGATGAAACATTTAACTATACTTATGCGGCAGCTACGTCGTCAAGTATGTAAACGTATAACAAAGTTAAATGAGATAATTTGCCACGCCAGTTCACATGGCGTTATTTCGTATAAATAATTTTCAGAAAACATTTCAGAATTTCAAAGATGAAACATTTAACTATACTTATGCGGTAGCTACGTCGTCAACTATGTAAACGTATAACAAAGTTAAATGAGATAATTTGCCACGCCAGTTCACATGGCGTTATTCCGTATAAATAATTTTCAGAAAACATTTCAGAATTTCAAAGATGAAACATTTAACTATACTTATGCGGTAGCTACGTCGTCAACTATGTAAACGTATAACAAAGTTAAATGAGATAATTTGCCACGCCAGTTCACATGGCGTTATTCCGTATAAATAATTTTCAGAAAACATTTCAGAATTTCAAAGATGAAACATTTAACTATACTTATGCGGTAGCTACGTCGTCAACTATGTAAACGTATAACAAAGTTAAATGAGATAATTTGCCACGCCAGTTCACATGGCGTTATTTCGTAAAAATGCATAATTAGTTAGATGACAGTCAACAAGTGTGGCCGATCCATTACGATAGAGCGGCGGTCCTCGATTAGAGTTAGCGGCGCGCGGCTGTTGTTCACGCTAATAAAATAATAATTTGTAACTTCATCTTTTCAACGACCTATTTAAGAACTTTATGATAGTGAACTTATTTTTAGCTTTGTGATACCAAATTCCAACGGAAGAAACGCAACCGCAAAAACCAACAAAAATTTCCACATAGCTTCCATTACACATGAGGTCAGCTTCCATTTTTTGGAACCTATTTAACGTTAACATTGTTATTCATTTTCGTTAGCGTGGCACATATCCATATTTCCCAATTAATGGTAGTATTTTGATACTTTGGTTTGTTTGTTTTATATGTTATTGAACATATGTTTTATTTGCCTGGTGCCAGTGGCATCATCCGCGTGGGGTAAACTGACGCACTTCGGTTTTTAAAGCCTCATCATAATTAAAATGTTAGAGTTACGGAAATAAAAGTACATTTGTTAGAAACAACTTTTATTACATTATAAATGACAATAAAAACTATAACACAATCGGGCATATTTTTATGCAATTAACTATTAATAACGGGAAGTAAGAATGCGTTCATTTAACCCGAATTTCGCGCAAGTGTGGGCACCCTTTTGGGATAAGTAGACGAGCTCAGAGTTAGTAAACGTATTGCTTAGAATAGCAAAATTAACCTCCTTTTATTGTAATGACTTTAAGGATAAATTGTTTTTTTTGTAAAAAACTTAAAAAATCTTGTGTATTGCATTTATAATTAGTCTTTGGAAAATAATTGAAACAATCTCAAATATTAAATAATTTAAGTCTCAAAATAAAGTGAAACCATTTAAACATATTTTCAATATCTTGTAATTGAACATTTCTAGGCATAGTCAGATTAAACCTAGTTTTAACAGAAATAATCATGAAGTTTCTGTTTAGAACGTAGGCAATAGTTTTAGCATCAATATTAGTCTCAAAATCAATCGAACTTATTACAAATATCAGGTAATTCAGGTTTATAACTTGAGATAAATCAAACTTATTATAAACCATATAATAGTTTTCTTTAAAAGTTAAGTATGAATGAAGTATTTTTACAGAAATTAAAGCATTGAGCCAGTAACGTGATATCAGTCAATTTTTTTGTAAAACTATGTAATAGGAACACTTTAACCCTTATCAATGCATTTATCACATATAAAAATTCCTCTCTTTCATAAAGAGTACACTGTTCGTGCCACCATTCCTGACAAGCACTGCATTTGGTTAAATCTTCTGTTGGCGGCTATATATACTTTTTTTAGACAAAGGGGACAACAGTATTTCCATTCTTTCGCTTTTGAAGTAGATGATTCCTGCTTCTTTTTGTACAAAATTGTATTTTCATTCTCTTTCGGGACAAAAGTGTTCTTTTGAGTAGGAGCAGCCGATGACAATGTTGGAATTTTCTACTTGCGCTTATCCTTTTCTTCTTCTTGTAGCTTGTTTTCTTCCAGTTGCTTTTTATATGGACTCGAGATTATAATTTGTGATTTCGTGGAAACTTTGCCCCCACGTCTTTTGTGTTTTATTCGAGGTGAGGGCAGATCAAAAAATGGCCACCAACAGTCATACAACAAATAGCTATCACCATGATGCCGCTTTCTGCTGACACGACTTGAGATACAACTTTTTTCTTTTTATTGTAACCATCTATTGTTTTTTTATTAGAGTGATTATTCCTATTTTATCAACATTGTATATGCGACTTGGTTGGAATTTACATTTTTCATTTAATTAAATTCCTTTAAATTTTGACAAAACGGTCAACTTGAACTTTATTGAATCCCATAGCATGAGCCAATCTGGTTGACAATTATATATTTAACTCGTTTAAGTTTCTAGATCATAATTAAAAACTTGATACTAATCATTTTAACATGTATATAGTTTTGTGCTAATACATACTTCTGCAAAAAATTATTAAATAACTGTTCAATAATATATTTATATTTTCCGACGTCAAGTGGTTATTTTCAGAATAAATAAAAGTTTATACTAACTGCGGCTTTATTTACAACGATCATAACATTTTAAATTATTATTAATACTAATCTCTAGACACAGAATGTATACTGTGAAGCTAAATATATAAGGAAACTGTGCAGGTGAAAGCTATGATGCAAAATACATAATTATGTTTACAGAACACAGCAAACAACTATCATAGTAAACTGCGTGGTGGTACAGTGAACACACATGGATAGAAATTTAATAGTGTATTATTACAAACTTCCAAATCGCTAAGTCCACTGGCGCGATGACGTCGCAAACGTCTCATCCGTCAGGCCTGCAAGCACATTATAATAAACTACACAAAACATATAATAACGAAAACAATTTCTGATAATATCGTAAGACGCTTGAAAAACATTCAACGCTATTTAGTACGAAAAAATATCTCTCAAGGGAAATTAAAAACAAAACGGCTTTTACGTAAAATTACAAAATATATTGCGAAAACTTACGTAAAACTACATTCACAAACGAAAATAAACCTTTTTGTTTTTGAGCAGAACTCGCACTACGAGGTTTTCGTACGCACTTATGCACGTATACAATTTTAAATATTTAAGGATACATTATTTATATCTATAGTATTTCTATTAAACTATAAATATTGATTTTATTTTTGACTACGTAGGGGATATGCTAGGATATCAAGTAACTTGATTGCCTGTTCCTGTTTAAGTTATTAGCGCAAGTTGACTGAAACAGTTTTGCATTTAAGTACTTAATGAATTCCGTTACTCCGATTTTTGCCGATTTTGACACACGTAGGTTTAACAAGTTAAAAGGGGAAGGGGAAGAGGGCGTCACACATTGAAAAACGATTTATCTCGAGAAGGTGACGTCGTATCAAAAAATATTACTGCACATAAAAGGTTATATTTCAAAATAACTCTTCAATAACATTCCTCTCGACGGGGTCCGTCAGATAAAAATTACTCTTTAAGATAAATTTATCACCACATCAGTCTTAAACGGAGAGAGTTATGATGCTGTGACAAACGGGCGGATGTATAAGACAAAATTACAAAGGAAGTTAGGAAATTTTTTCCGTTTGGCTAGTAACCCTAGAAACAAGTATTTGAAATTATAAATACAGGATTCGTTGGGGATAGAGGTCATTATGATACAAGAAAACCTGATAAAATGTATAGTGAGAGATGGAACTTTCTCAGACAGCTCTCAAAAATCTATATGTATGCATATTGTGCATGTGTTTCTCATCTCAGGCTTATACTCGATTCCAAAGTTAAGTGATTCATTTAAAAAAATAATTCTCGTAATAGCTAATAGCTAATTAAAAGCCTTCCAAAGCACTTGTTTCTATTCAATAAAATTTTACACTTAATATGTATCCAGGGAAAGTGTAAAAGATTTGAGGAGAAAATAAGGAAATCGACGTTAAAAATTAATTAAGATACGGTAAAGGAACTCTTACATACATATGTATATTAGCGGTACATCACGAAATACAAAGTTAAATATTACACATATTATAACAGCATACACATAGAGTGTTCACATAAAAAAACTTTCAGAATAACAAGTTTAGGGATGTTTTAATAACATTTTAATTTCCAAAGATACTGAAGACAATACAGTATGTATTAATACATTAAAAATTGGAATAAAATTTAACGATACCTCAGTTACACATAAGTTAAATCGCGATCAGCAATTTCCGAAATTTATTTCCGTCAAAGTGTTTATCTTAGACATAAGGTCACATGAAGTTGCGAAAAGGATACGCGGATTTAATTTTAGGGGTTAAGCTATTCTTAGTCGCAATAATTTATAATAAATATTTTAAGTTATATCGTTTGACAAATAATTTATTTTTTTCTGTTTCACACTTGACCACTGACCAAATATTACGTTTTTATTCTAATTACAATCAAAACTGGAAGTCAAAGAGGCTCCCGTACGAAAATTTGTCAAGTTGCGTCTAATATACATATAAGTACATCTGTCTTCGCAACTCACAGAAAATTAAATAACTGATCTAAAAATTCGAAACCTGTGAAATTTTCATAAATACATAATTGAACATACGATTTGCGTAGATACCGAATCCAAATTACAATATCGTTCAAAATAAAGGCACTCGGCTCGCGCCTCTCTTTCGTGGAGGCGAAAATTTATTACGTGGCACTGCAGTAAATAATTAAAAATACCTATCGCCGACATTAAAATGGGCCGCACGAAACAAAAACAAGATATAAAACGACCTCAAAGTAGGCGACCGGAGTTTTATTTTGAACTTTTGCGCTGACGAAATCGTTTCACCCGTGTTGTGGACGAGGTATGCGAATAACGCGCCCAGTAGCGGTGCGAATTAAAGACGACAATAACGGAGAATTGTTTATTTTTTAACTAACGTACACGCGAAAAGAAACGATCGAAAAAAGCACTGTCTGGTATAAATCAAAATAATCGCAAAACATTCAAGAATTTTTCTAAAGGACTGGTCGGCTGTATATTTTGCGCTGACGAAATCGTTTCCCCTGTGTTGTGGCCGAGGTATGCGAATAACGCGCCCAGTAGCGGTGCGAATTAAAGACAATAACAGAGAATTTAAAAAATAATCACAAAACATTCAAGAAATTTTCTAAAGGACTGGTCCGCTGAATTTATTTCTGTGTATTTTGCTGATGAAATTGTTTCACCCGTGTTGTAGACGAGGTATGCGAATAACGCGCCCAATAGCGGTGCGAATTAAAGACGACAATGACAGACAATTGTTTATTTTTTAACTAAAATACACGCAAAAAGAAACACGAATTACGCACTATCTGGTGTAAATTAAAATAATCACAAAACATTCAAGAAATTTTCGAAAGGATTAGTCCGCTGAATTTATTTTCACATGAAAAAAAATATCCATTCCATTCTGTACTATTGAAGGCGAATATTTTAATTGTGAGCTTCTAAATATGAATTTTTTTTAATTAATAAATCATTACGTTGATAGCTCCCCCGGTCTTGAATTCAGTAGGGTTTTATACTCTTGAATGCTACAACTGCCTAGAGAACGCACATGTTCACCTGTCTTTCGTACACTCACATTGTTCAACGTAGTATTGCGAGATGCACCCAATCTAGATATTTTTTTCTGTTCCTTTGAATACTACGGAAATAGGTTTTTGGACGTGTACGGTAGTTCGCGACTGATCATTTCATAACCATTTGTTCTTATGTTCTTCCACATACACAGTGCTTTGATTAAATCTGTAAGTTGGGCGCGGGGCTTTCTGTCTTGTGAGTCATTATAATCACCATTTAAGATTTAGGAGGGATAAATAAGAGAAAGAACAGTTTATTTTTAATAAGCTTTTACTTGACAATATTAATCATTTTGGTTCACAAATTTAATGTGTTCACCGTTCAAAAGTGAATGCATTTATATATTGTAAACAAAATAACAAGTAAAACTACCAAAATTTTAACTGTTTTACATAATAAAAATTGAAATTTATGAACCGTAAAAGCTTTACGAACCGAAGCCAGCGATGACTCGAGAAACTTGTTAACAAAATAACAAGGCGACCTCACTAAATCTTTAACGAAATTTGTCTTTATAGAACTAAAAATTGCAGTGTCGCAATTGGCCTGACGCATTCACGTTAAATATACAAGAAGAAGGGAAAAGGTTTTATATGTTTTTACGTCAGTAAACGACTAACATTAAATTGAAGCAGTCGACTGTGAAACGTGTACTCATTTAAATATTAAGTAAATAGTGATTGACCAATCTGTTCAATGGAATTAAATAAAATATTATGTCACTTTTAATACTTAAAAATATTTTATTAAACTTTCCAAAAATATTCCTGTATCTCTGTTAGGAGCTGAAAAAATGTACTTTTATTTTTCAATAATATTAACCAAATAATGGTACAATTATAGATAAAACAATTGGTTTTTACTATTGGATTTGTTTTTAAAAACACTTTGTGAAATTGTTTGTACATTTTCGGGAATGCCTAAAAATTTTATACTTTAGTATTGATTCAAATGTCTATTTAATGACGTAATCACACGTAGAGGTAATGGTCTTTGCTGACAGGATTTTGATTTTAAATACCCTCGCAACCCTCATAAGTTACATTATATCTTCATCTACGTATATAAAAATAAAATGCACTATGACGGTAAGCGCCCTTCTAAAACTTCATATGATTATTTCCACGTTTATGCAGTAACGATGCGAAAATTATGTCTTGCGGGAGCGTCCTAAGTAGTGTTTTTCGTCTTTATATAACATGTCGCATATTAGTACTTGTTACATAAAGAAAATTGAAACGAAAACTATTTTTTCCAAAATATTTATTTTTGAACATCTTATAATATTTAATTCGTAAACAAGTACGCAATGATTTAAATTATAAAATATATTTATTTATTTTATGGATAACATTGCTATATTTTAAAATATCCTATGCATGTTATATTTTTAAATTAATAAAAATGCAGTATTTCTTTTAATAAACGAAACGGTGGGATAATTTAACAAAATTATTATTTTTGACAAGGTTTTTAGTAAATAGGAAAGTATCTCTTTTTCACATTTTCAGCTTTACATCTTCACTGCGTTTGGAACCGTGGTATCCCAGATTGTTTTTTTTTTGTTACGCCAAGCGGTTATCCAATTTCTCATTTTCATTAAAATAGTATTCTTTTGGTTTTACTAAAAACAAAATATTTAAAAAAATCCTATTAGGCTAGAAATCCGTTGGCTAGCCTTGATGGAGTGGGAAACTCCTTAAAAATTGCCGACAAGAATGGGTGTACATAATTTATAGAGTTTCAACGAACATTCGGCATTTAGTATTCGGTCACGTTTTTAGTATTCGACCAAATAAGTTTTAGTATTCTAAGGCACTATTCGGCCGATTACCAGATATAGTTATAATAACTTAATCATTTATCTTTACTTCAATATGTAATTATTCAATTTTCAATTCTCATTATCACTCTGAAATATTAGTTTAATATTATAATCCAGTTAGATTTTAATACAGAAATTTTTTTTTGTATTACTAGGTAGAAATATATTATTATTCACCTTGCTAGATGGTCATTTCGGAAAACAGTTTTTTTTTCGCAGAAACAGTGCCGATAAGTACATTGCTCCAAACTTTAAATACCCTCGACGTTGTGAAAACTGTACGCTATTTACTGTCAACCAAGCAAAATGAATTTTCTTTCTTTTTAGTAAGTTGTTAGTGTGTGTGAAATAAATACCAACTTCGAACCCAAAAATGCTCATCGTATTTGATCTGCTTGCGTTATCGTATACATTTATCCAAAGAGGGACGAGCTTGCACTTTCGCCACTACCGGTTTTAAAACAAAATAAGATCTTCGAGGAAGAAGAAAAGGAAAAGTACTGGCAGATTTTTTCTTTTTCGTTTAAACTCATGACGTCTCAACAACGTTGATTTAATCCATGTTACAAGGTTAGTTCTATTGAATTCAACTTGCGTGTAATACTTGATGCATTGACCTTGTCATATACCGCTTTATAGTAACAGCATGTGGAATACTTTCAGATATGCATATAGGTGTTAAATCTGACTGAAGAGTTTTGCCGAATATTGGGCTATTCGACCAGGGTTCTCACAAAAAAAATATTATTTGACTTTAAACGGAATACCGTTCGTTTCAATTCGAATATTTTATTTCAAATTTACAACAAACGACCACGTTTAGAAACAATCCCTTTAGAAGTGTTGGTTGCATTTTCTTTATTAGCTTCGAAAAAAAACCATTGATAAAACGATTATACAGTAATACGTATATAAATGGATATGTTGTGATATGAGCATTTGATATAACTGAATATTTAAGGGTAAATTTTATTATTCGCATGAATACATAGGCTATGGTGTGAGGTAACGTGCTACATAGTTTGAGAAGTTAATTATGATTCGAAGGAATTGAAAAGATCTTCATCTTCCAAGTTTAATCGACTTTTGTGTAATCTAAGCGGAATAAAGACTGTGAGAAACATCAATAAGGCCTTTTATGATTGTTTAGAAAAAAATGAATGAACAAAACAATGACACATTAATAGAAGATAGCATAGCAAATTCTTCTAACAACTGTTACTTTTATGGACCATGTAGCTCTAATCGGCAATACAAAGGGTCCAAAGTTCCACCTAGATGTGGGTACTACAATTTAGAATATTAATGAGTGGAATCAAACACTGCGTCGTCCGATGCGTCCCGACGTAGGATGACTCCGAATGGCAGTCGTATTCGTTAATCAATTGGGCATATATTACTTAAATTACTACACCATTTTTTAATTAACTTATTCCCTGATGGGATCTACATAAATTAAAATGGCGTTTTTGCGTAACTAGGAATTTTATGACCTTATCTTTAACTAAATATACGCAATTTTTTTAAGTTTAATAAAATAAAACGCGAAACCAGGTGACGTTGATTAAGTGACGATAACGATGATAAGACTCAATTGCATAACCAGGAATTTTTTAACCATATCCACGCGTAAAAATATCCGAAGGTCATCTCAATATGCATCAATATATCGTCAAAACTCGCAAATACCAAGAAAGACGGAGCGTATGCTGAATGAGCAATAAAAAACCGGTTCAGGTAAGGAACGAGGAATGTGGTATCGGATAGTATGTTTAAACGTATAGTATATTATTCAGACGCCAACTTATGCAAAGGTCCGACAGAATTCGGGCTAATCTCTGGACTGTAAATTTTAATGTTACAATACAATTTTAATATATAAAACTTTACAATTCATAATAATAATTACGAATTGTAAAGTTTTATATTAAATTTAACATCAATTTGTATCGCAAATTATTAATTCTAAGAGAATTATGAATACTTTTGTTCAAGGACTCGCTTCGAACCAGTTTATAATCTAAGAAATTAAATATGTTTATAATATCATTATCTTTAAATATTAATAGCAATGACAGTAATGACTCAATTTATATTTATAGTTCGACTAAATGACCATTCAGCTTTGCCCGGGTAAAAAAGGGACCATGACTGGGTTTGGTTTTAATAGCTTTTTATATATTTAATTATTTACGGTTAAATTGTTAGTGGCATTCTCAATTTATTTATTCGATTCTCTAATACAGAACAGTACGATTCAATCTTTTTGCGTAAAAGCACTCGTAGCAAATATAATTAGTCATGTTATGTATTTATTACTAAAATTTTTCATAGATTTCATCGTCGTAAAGAATTCATTCAAACATTATTTGATGTGGTTATAACGGTTTCGTTTGTTTAAATCAAATATATTCCTACGGTCCGATTTTGAAACAGAAAATGGGTTACAATAGTAGGATGACCATTCGTTCCCTTTTCCCGAGACACTGTCCTCTTTAAAATCACCTAGGACCATCTGCATGGGATTTTTAAACGTGTCCGGGATTTATTGAAGACTAATATAAATTCATAATGACTTGCAAGAAATTTTAAAACTTACGGGAGTTTTTAAATCAGCAAGTTTAAAACGTTATGTAATCATAACATTGTAATAATTAAATAATGTACGATTCAGAGTTTAAATTAAGGATGTAGATTGAAAATTATTTTTAATGTGAAACATCTATAGGCGCAGGTATAAACCGGATCGTTGGCGTGGCGTCGCTTGCCGTAGCGACGGGTTGCCACGCTATACTAAGGTATATATATAGTCTATATGTAGTAGGGAGTGCGGTATGGCGACGTGTCGCCATGCGCAACCGACTACGCGACCCCCTCCTCACTCAGTTCGACGCTGTTGTTTACAACACATAACCTGTGCTTTATTATTTTTGTATTAATTGTAAATAAATATTTATTAAATAAAGTTACCATTTTCTGTAAAAAATTCGTAATACTTTATTTTTTCATTATGCTATATTTAGTTCCTGTAATAATCTTGTCTTTTATACATATTACTTGTACGAACACGATGTTTCACATCTGCCAGGCGTCCCGTGACGGCTCACTGTTTTTTTTTGTTATTATTAATGCAAAAGGATTGTGAATTTATAATCATACATAATATTTTTTGTTTGCAACCAGTAAGGTAAACCTGATTGAAAAAAACAATTTTGATTTATATGAGTAATTTAAATTAACGTCTTAAAATGGAACAGCATTTTAATGTAAAATGAGCTTTCACTTTTATAATTGAAAGGTCAGGTTTACAATCGGAACGTTTGGAGTTTTTAGCTCACCACTTCCAGTTTACTAAAAGTTGGTACGGTAACCCTACATAAAAGGCAATCTATAATAATTAGCAATATCGAATTTTTTTTGTTGAAACATTAGTTTCACAAAAATCAATAGTTTGGAAGTTTTGATTTTTTATGTATTTTTTTGAAAAATCTTTACTCCAGTCTTACTTTAGTCCAGTCCATATATCACTTTTGTTTCAAAATTATACCACTAAATCACATGAAATTTGGTATGGAAGTAGAGTAGTTATATAGCAAGCATGCAGTAAGTAATTTTTGTTTTTATTCTTAGCTTCTGCTATTGTTTGAAACTTGATTTTTTCTATTTTCAAAACAAAAAAGGACATTTTACTGTTACAAATTACTGTAGTGAAATCAGTACAACTAGAAATTATCTTAAAAACTACTTTAGGATATGGTGATAGTGCAGACAAAATATCGTAGTGATGTAACTATTGCAACATCTTCGGAAATTAATATCGTATCACTAAATGTGAAATTTCTGCCATAATCGCAATTTTATCAAAACTAAGTGTGTTTCTTTTTAAAAAGCATTAATATAACTCTGATTTACCTAAATTATTCGCAAATCAATGTTAATTGTGTATTGTGTTCAGGTAAAATGACTGCCAGTCAGAGCGTTTTTATGTTGTACAGGTATCAGACAGAGAATGGGCCACCTGTAAGAGAATAGCATCGTGCGTTTTCTCGTTTACATAAGCACGATGCAACCAAATGCAGTATTTCTAGCGTCAATTTCTTAGATACACTTAGGAAAATTATCGATTTTAATGTAGGTATTAAACTTTGTGATGACACTAAATTAAAGTTACTGGCACAAGAAATATGCTTAACGGAACATAACAATTTTGTGTATCTCGAAATTGAAGATCTAGTAAACCTAATCTGCTCATGTATAATTCGTTCGCGTGATGGTGGGAAAAATTCAAGTACGATTCGCTTGTACATAGCCATTCATTACGTAGCATACAATTAATAATATGAAAACGTTATCGATTTTTCGATTTAGCGTAGCCGTTATTTGTGTGGACGCTGATAATTTATGATGCATGAGCAATCTATTCGATATACCTTATAATAAGCTATTTCAATGCTACGTAATTTATGCGTTATAAAAAAATTTGCATTGGAATTGTATATAGACTTATCATTAAAGTATAAATACATTTAATATCAATTATAGGCACACAATGTATAAACAAATGTATCCAAGAGGTAGGAAAAAAGATGGTCACCCTATATACTACGAAAGTAGAGACGTCGAGCGGAGTGCCACGTCGACGCTTACGCGTAGATTCTGTTACAACTGCCAACCCTACATTTGTGGTAAATAACAAACATATACAGAGAGAGCTATTTAATATTTATTAGAATCTTCGCAATAACCTTTAAGTGACCTTTTAAAATGATAACCATTAATAACAAATTACGAATTCAATCTTGGTAAAACTTAAATTACTTACATAATTTATTCTTCCATTGACTCAGGGTACTTTGCGAAATAAAGGTCCTCATATCTACTTAGTATAAAGATTCAAATCCAACAATATTTTGCGGAATCTTTCGTATATATAATTTTCTTCAGTCATTTGTTTTATTCTGTAATATTCAAACGTAGCAAAACAAGCCTTCGGATATCTCCACCCCATTTATTTTAATACAAAATTTAACCGTGTACACTCACTCTTAAAATAATCTTATGATAACATGTATTGATACACAGAGTCAGATTGGCCATATAATCGAGGTGGGGTTTGCCAGCCGGGCCCTAGCCTGTGCGGGCCCCCGACCCTACTTACTCCCTGGCTAACGATTTATATTTAAAATGGTTCATACATACAGAGAAATTAAACGGAAAAATTTTAAAAATGGTTGACTCTGAGGCCATCCATAATAATGGTACTTTTTTGTTTTTGAAAAACAATATTTACCGAGCTATTAACTGAATTAGTGCATTAGATGGTGTTTTTTTTTGGACAAGAAATAATGTCTATTCAAAAATATTTCTCCGTCAATATATTTGAAAGTTATTTTGAAATGGCTCCTTTTTGTAAAATTTTTTATGGCAATATCTTCTAAATGAATTAACCGATTTTGAGGGCATTCGGTGCGGTTTTTAAGTACTTTTTAAGAACTATATTTATCTTATATATCATTTAAAATTAATAATATGTATATTTCATTATTATCCGATAGTATCACATTTACCCTTATCCCAGGCTTGTGGAGAGCCACCCGGACTCTTCCGCCCAGTCTGACCCTGTTGATACACACAACTTGTGAAGACATAGTAGATTAAATTACATAAATAACTAAAAAGTATTTAGTAACTAAAAAGTATATAGTATGTATCTAACCAAAAAGTATATAGTATTAAAATGTCTATTTCATTAAATTTCAGTAGAAACTTTTTGGTTTTGAAAGTAATACATACAGATTAATATATCGTATCAGTTATTATGTTTCTAAGTTAAAAATCAAGGAAAATTCTGTAAACATTCACTGAATGTCATGGAACAAAGTAACAAATAATATTCTGAATTATTTTTATTTTTCTTACAATCTCTATTTATCTTTTAGTTTCTTATTATTAGTTATTATGATAAATGAAATTATACCTGTCTACTATGATTTAGGTAACATGTAATTAAATAATACGATGACAAATATATCAAAAATGATGTTTAATATATTACATCATTGATTTTAAACCTAAATTAAAAAACAAAACAAAAATTGATTCAGACTTAACCACAGTGAATTCGTCAGACTATAAAAGATGACCTTCCATGCAATTTAATACTAGCATAACAAGGAGCCACATATGCGAATGTAAGTTATGATAATGACAAACGAAAAGCGGAAGAACACATTCTTTACAAAATATGATGGCTGCTAATAAGAGAAAGCTGTAAACATATTAAGAACTTTTAACACCTGGGAATTTGAATAAAGATGTGACAACATAAATTTTATGCAAGAAGTTTTACAATAATTCTCAGTATAAGACCAGAGACTCAATTAATTACTTATAATAGAGGTTTCGCCCGATATGCTATGTAATAGCGCTATGATTATGATAACATGAACAGCATAGAAATAAAACGTTAAAAGTTTGTTGGTGTACGTTAATTATAAATTAAAGTTTTCAGTAAACAAAAATTCCAATTTATAACTTCTCAAACCTTAACTTCAGCATGGCAATGGCTAAAACAGGAATAGGCACAGGCATCAATTTACAGTTGTACCTTCTGCCTGCTTCCTACTCGAATAAAATCCTGTAATGATGAGTTTGTGGAACCTGCCATTTTTCCTTCATATAATAATAAGAACTATTTGACAAAGTGGTAGATCAGTATAAGAGGTAAGATGTAAAGATAGATCAGTGAAGTTTTTGAGTTCAATGTTATAAAAAAATATAAAACTATTTAATCCAGAAAACATTTTTCTGCCGTAAAAGAAACTCAAACTAGCATTACTTTTTTTATCCTGCATTTGCTGTTGCAATACTTGTATAGCTGTAGAGCATACCTGGTTTATAAATACTCATATTTCTAACAATTCATTACGATCACTTTTCATAATAATTGGTTTGGTTTTCTTAACATCATATTTAAAATTGCAGTAAAGCTTCAGACTCTCACAATAAGTGAGAAATAATTATCTAGAATAATAAACAAATTAAAGTTAATATAAGTATTCACGCTGAAGTGTGTATAAATACTGATAGACTTCACTCATAAATTTAACGAAAACAGTGACTAAAGAAGGCGATTAAAATTAAATCAAAACAATATTATCCAAGATAAGCAAATATAACATCAAATACAGCAAGTTGTTGTTACCGTGCTTTCTTTTAATTTTATTTACGTACGTATTTCTGAAACAAAGTATTCACGCGACAGCCTATACCGTTATTAACACGGCTCTTACATGACTGCGATGTTTATTTAAATTTGCACATGAATAGAATTAACAACGATGCTGTGATGTACTAGCGTGGTATTTGTAAAAAGCGTAACGAAAAGAAACGAAAGCAACTATGTAATCAAAATCTTAAGTTTAGGACATCATCGATTTGAATAGGTTAGCGATATAGAGTTGAAGTAAGGTTGGAGTACCCGGGATGCAGGACGAGTTCGCTAGCCTCTGAGCTATGTCAGAGCAAATGTCAATGGGAATGTGATACGTATAAACAGGTTATATAAACAAAAAAAAATAAACTTACCCAGGTCATCCATATTGCAATTCTGTAGGTCGAACAGAAATAAAACTTATGAAATCAGTCTCTGTGTATGTCACCACAATTCGATGCACTTTTGAATTAGGCTTATTTGCAAAAACATGAAATGTCAGTTGAACGTCACTCCGGCTGCCGCGCGACCTTGACGTATGTTTTGATAGATTTAAAATTATTCCACTAGAGTGCGCACTATCGTTTTATTTGTTTATCGGTAATTCAAACATGATCGGTAATTCAAACATCAAAGATCAAAACAATAAAATTATTACACTAATATATTGACTGTTGTATGTACTAAAGACAAAGAAATTAAAAGAAATGTTAATTCCTTTCTACCTGCGTTTAAAATAAATAACATTAAAATCCATATATTTTCTAATTCCTTGAATAATAATTCAATTAAATTCATGCCAATAACTTATCGTTGAAATAATTCAGGCAGTTTACGTACGACGCAGACGGTCGACTTATGCATATGTATTTTGCTGAAAAAATCGGCCGCCGATTCTGTCGATTCGCCCACAAAAGTCGAGTGAAAGGCTGTGGTTGATCCTCCATCGACTCGACGCGTACGTCGTACCCTGCCAAAACTAGCGAGTAACATATCATGGAAGTAGAGGTTGCAGTGTGTTTCAATATACCTATTTATGATTCCGGTAGAATAGATCTTTTAGATAATTCTGGGCTTTTCTCCGACTTAGTACCGACGCGGATCGCATCGGCAAGACCCGATTAGTCACTCCGACTTTTTTATAGAACCGACTTTGAGAAACGTGCGCTTTAAAGTATTAAATATCATATATTCTATTTTCTCCAGTGCAGGTTGCATCTGCCAACTTGAATTAACTAATAGAATTATTAGTGTAGTATATTGTCTGTGGTACAAGTTATTGTCCAAAATAAATTATAATATATTTAAGATGCGATTTTTTTTCTTAACAACGATTTTGTCATTATTTCACTCATTAAATATCACCGTCTATAGGTACGTTATATTATGTAAATATAACAGCGCTCTAAAGTGGTCCTTAAAAATTGAACTAATTTAGGCAATTTTAATACGAATTTTTCTTATATATATGTTATTTCGTGGACTCTTATCTCTTTCATCGTAATTCGCGCCTGGCGCTATTTTGAAGACACATTTTTATAATTGGCATGATGTGGCTATTGAGAACAATGTCATTGGTTTCACCAATAACGTTACATTAATTGGCTCCTAAAATGCAAGTAATTGCCTTGCTTTTAATACAACTGAGTATCTGGTAACAAATATACTAGTCATTGGCCATTTAAGAATTCAATTGATGATATTTGGAATTCTGTCTCCACGAATAATGGTAATAACAGAAAAATTTAAAAACCTTTTCTAATTCTACAAATTCTGAAGACTTAGTATTTTGCTTCAGTTTCCTAAAATTTTAAAGCTCGGCCATTAGATATCGGAATTCATTAAATTGATTCACAACTTAATAGAACGTATCTAATTGAAAAGATAGTTAAAATGTAAAGCAAAATAGGTAAATACAAGGGCAAGCCGAAAAGGTCTGAACCCAATGTTCTTAAATATTCCATTCGAAAGTTCTTATTTGAGAAACTTATAAGCTGTACTTAAGGAAATTTGACATAATTAATTTCATTATGTTTTGAGTAATCTTAGCGTAATCATTGTTACACCTGAGTCATTATTACAAGGAACAAAATTTATGTATCGGACTTTTGATAAAATAAATCACAAGAGGAAAACCAACTAAGAAATCTCAAAAGAATTATCTATAGTGTATGAAATATTGGATTCGTTATCTGGTACTGTCAAACGTTGGACTCTCACTATTTTACTATTTTAGTAAGTTGTGGAGTGAGTGGAAAAGAACCCTCATTTGAGTCACCCAAATACTGCAATACATTAAAAAAGTCAGGAAATTGTTACTGGTTGCCCGCAAAATAAAAATTTTATAGGTATTTGAGGAACTACATATCATAAAGAAAAAAATTAGAAACTTTTTACATTACTACTTGCACCTGAAAAATATTGGTGCATGACGGGTACCAAAAATGGTCACACTATTCAACACGCAACATCAGATGCGCAAAGACAATTCGGACAAAATTTGTTTTCAAATCATGACTGTGGGTACAATAATACAATCCGGAGTCAAAACAGAAATTCATGTGGAGCATCGAAAAGGGCAAAAAGTCATCGAAGAAATTTTGTATACCCAAAGTACTTTTGGGACTGGAGATACTTCTAATTATCTATAAAAAAAATTCTGCAATGAATGAATATTACATTTTTGCAAGATAATGCAACTCGAGAAGTATGACAGCACTTTTCGAGTTGTAAAGCAAGCCTTTAATAGGAAAGTCTTTGAACCACCCACCTTTAGTTCAGTCCCATCTGTAACCATCATCCTGTGTAAGCCAAAGAAAGGTTTCAGAGGAAATAAATTTAAGAGCGAGAATGGAAAGAAACAACGGCCAAAGAGCATTTTGAGAGTAAAGATAATGGCCCTAAGTGAAGAATCCAGTCAACAACTGTTTATCCTTTTTAGCGAGTTACGTTAGGTGAGTCTTGTTAGTCAAAGAATAATTTGAGAAAAAATATTGTCCAAGTGAATAATCCAGTTGATCATGTTTGCTCCTTTTAATGAGTGACCCATTCCCATTTGTGACCCTTATCATTGCCCTCTAGTTAAATGATGTTATTGAATATATTTGGCGTTAATTTTGTAGAAATTCATTATTCACAATTAAATGAAACTACGTGATGTAGTATTATTTCTATTCTTTAAGTTCTTTACCACAACCTAGGTTTCATTTCTAAAATAAATGATCTTAAACCGTGCAACTTGGCATAACATGTTATCTGCAAGCATTCCTTATTCTCATACATACTCTGATGTTTACCATAATATTCATTAAGAATGATTAATGTTTCCTCTTGTTTTATCTAAAACAACACAGGAATAACTATAGAAAGTTATACAGACATAATATTTACCCATAGAGCATTTCATTCTCCGCTCAGAAAACCTCCATTTGGGAAAATATAACACTTATTATTAAAAATATAATAAAGGACCGTTAGCTTCCCATATTAACATTATTTTTAGGAAGTTTTATTTTAGCTGAAATTTTTAAAATGTAAACTTACAGAATAAACTAACTAATGTTGGTGGAAAACTAATGGACTGATTATTGGTCAGCTGAGAGTATCTTTTTCTAGTATGGTTGATAACTGATTCCAATGATTTTTGTGCCTTAATTTTTTGAGGTTTAATGGAAAATATAATAAATTATGTTTTGTGATAAGTATTATTAAAAAATTATAAAGTTAATTTAAAAAATTATAAGGGAAATAGTTTGTTTCCCTTTAAGGCCTGAAAAACTGGATTAACTATATAAGATAATCAATTCTACATAGCAAACTTCAAAATTCTTTCAAATTTAAATAACTCTTATACGTTTATAATATATCTGTTTAATATAATGTTGTCAGTTCCCACAGTACATATTTAAATAAAACAGTGCTTAAACACTTACCACTTTTATTTGGTACAATAATGCATTTTTCAAGTTTATAATATATCTGTTTAATATAATGTTGTCAGTTCCCACAGTAAATTTTTAAATAAAACAGTGCATAAACACTTACCACTTTTATTTGGTACAATAATGCATTTTTCAAGTAGTTCAACACAAGTGTAGAAGTGTAGATAAGATTATCAAGGCCTAATGGTAATTAAATTACAAAATATTTGCAAATATAAAAACCCATTAGCTGTTTTTTTCCTGATTATATTTATAATAAACGAAATACGACAGAACTTTAAAATTTCAATACTTGATCACATTATGAACAAGTGTAAATAAAAAAAAAATCTCTTTTAGGAAAATTATGTCTTAACAGTTTAACAGTAATAGAAAATAATATTAATAGGGAACATAAAGTTTTAACAGAACATTTTTATTAATTATATGATTTTAATACAAAATTATATTACTAGCACTTTTAAAACATATCACCACATTTTAAAATCACTGAATTGATAAGATGAATCTTTTTTCTTCTTCCGTATAGGCTCAGTGGGTTTATCATTTTTCTGTAAAGAGGCAGCTTCTTCTAGATTTAGATATTTTCCAACTCCAGAGCGAAAAACTTTTAATGGCCCTCTAATACTTTTTTTTTCTGGATTGCCAGCTTCAACTTCTGCTTTCTTCCTCAGTTCCTCAGCTCTTTCAGCAGCCAACTATAATAATACAAAATATAAATAATTAGATGAATTTTAATAGAAATGCTCAATAGATTTTCAATTTATTAAACCTTTTTCTAAAAAAATAAAAGAAAAACTTGACAATTTGACTCCTATATGGATAAAAAAGTAGGATTTTTATTTTTAAATTTTAGGCTTTTCCTCTGAAATTATTATCAGGTATATTCTATAAAAGGAGGTATATTCTATAAGAGGATGTAACTTGGATCTAGACGACAATTTAATGTAAATTCTTTTTCATACAATAATAATATGGAATACATACTGTTATTGTCATTGATTTTCAAAATGTCTGATTCCTTGTAATTTATAGCAATAATTAATTTCTTATTAATTATGGCACTAAAAGTGGGACCCCATAGTAACAAGCCTAAAAAAATTGTGCGTGTGTGTATTCAATTGTAAGCCAATCATCTGCTGGACCGTTTCCAAATTATCGCACTTCAACTTTATTATTTTCTCATACGAGTACTAAAATATTTGCTCTTTTTATCTAGAATTACAATCATTATCATTTAATATAATAATGGTAATATTTTTATTATAAATAATTCATTAATTAAATTTAATTAATAATCAGCATTCAATTTAATAAAAACGAGTGTATATGAAAACGATCTATCAAATAATTACCTGGCAATGGAAAGCCAGCAGAAAAATAAAATGGTGGACAACTCATCTGTCAAATGAACTATGTAAATATATGTTTAGTGAGCAACTTCATGCTGCTGATTTCCTTTAGATTTTGTTGCATAGTGAGCAACTTCATTCTGTCTATTTTTGGTTGCATTCGTAAAATTTCACTCTCATAATTTTTTCATAATGTGTATAAAGAAATATAACTTCAAAAAGCTGTTTTTCTGAAATTTTTTATAACTAAATGAATTAATCAGGATTTGAGAAAAAGGTATGTTATTAACGATACACGACTAATTTCATACTAACTTTTATTAAATAATAATTGAAATTGACCAAGTTATAATTCAACATATGATATACTGTCAAAAAATTGTGGTTCAAAAGTTGGGTTGATATCTTGTGAATGGAAGATCTGAAAAAGCCCAAACATTTTTTACTCTGTATATGTGTAGTCTTCATTTATCGTAACCTTTTCTTTTTTAGTTTTTTGACAAACTAACAAGGACAAAAAATTTACTACAAAAATAATAATATTGAAAACAAGGAAACTACTACAACAAGCATTAGCTATTGCTGTAATGAAAAATATCATTTTTTGAGAGTTACATAAAAAATTATGGATAATGTCAAGCCGAGAAGCATAATTTTAAGAAAAACATGCTTGGAAATACATATTTTATTAACAAATAATGAACATTTTTTTATTTATTAATTTGATAGATTCTTCGTTTTCACATTTTCTGTATTTTTTACTGCCATTTTCATTAGTTCAGAGATTAGCGTAACACATGTCCTTCTCTATACATTAGTTGAAAAAAGTGACTCCAACACCCATCGAAAGCATCCTACATATTTTTAAGGTCAATTGTGTTCTTTAGTCAAATGTCATTGTTGAAATATACAATTCATTTGTTGATTGATTCTCGTAAATACGAATTACAGTTTCAGCAACATTTTCAAAAAGTAGTGGTTTATCCTTGAATGTGTCTAAATGAGCAGCAACTGAAGAGTGTCGGTATTTATACTATTTGCCAATGCCTTCTGGATATACAAAATGTCTACAATTTTCTTAGGCATATGATTTATGGAATAAAGTCATCTGTTTTATACATTGTAAGGGAAAAAAACATTGCTCTTGTTGGTCAGATCCCAAAGCTGAATGCCGTACTTCCAGATTTCAGAATCAATTAAGTGTTTGTTATCCTGATAGTACAGAGTTTATGCTATTGATTATATGTTCTCTTGTGTTTTATGTGGCTTTTCCATGTAAGATGTCTGTCCAGGTGGAAGCCCTGGTATTTAATCCAAGTTTGACAGAAAGACCATCTTCCTTCTGTAAAGTGAAGGCGATATGGTTGGACTTTTTTGTGCTAATATTCGCTATTTCTTCTGGAGGAATTTATCAGTTCTATTCAACTGTTGCCGAAATTTGTCACTTGCTGATTTATGGTTTTATCAACAGCAAGATAAGTGACATCATCAGCTTATGTAGCAACTGTCAAGTAATCAGCAATGTGTAACCCCACTGTGAAAATATTTTACAGGGTTGGGCCCAATAATGAGTGAGCCCTGTGATATACCACATTCAATTTTATGCAATCTCGATCTTGTATCTCCCTATTGTATCTCCTATCTCTCTATCTACTGAAAGGTCCTGAAAGTTAAATGATAAAGGCGAAGGCTTGCTATTCATCTAAAAATGCCACCTAGCAGGACTTTATTCTCTCAAGACACTGACCATGTGATACACACGGTGAACTTGCTCAATTGTGGAATAGGACTTACTGTTTCCAAATTATGGCCAAAATTTCTTGCACGCATTGTGTTTGTCAATTGAAATTTTTACTTAAGTAGGTTTTAAAACATTACAGACAAAATATAACTTACTCAAAGAGCTGTGTATACTTACTTCCTCTTCTGCTTCTTCGAATGGATTAACAAATACATGAGTTGCTTGTATGGTTATATCAGATATTGGCTGGTCTTTATTATCTACTTCTATTTGTTCTATACTATTTAATGTATCCAGACCACCCACTAATTTTCCAAATATTGTATGCTTGCCATCCAGATGTTTACACGATCGATAAGTTATGAAGCTAAAAAAATTAAGTACATTTTGATACAATAGCAAACTAAAGAATTATAATTAACACATTAAACTAACTTTGTATTTTCCTATAGAATACTAGCTGGGGTACCCGACTTCACTCAGGGAGTTGATATGAGACTGTGTGGTAGTTGGAATAAAAGGATAAACTTTAAAATATAAGAGGTAAAAAGTTTTTATTGAATCCATATTCTAACCATTTACAATACTTGTTTGTAAACAACAATTTACATTTTGTTATTTTGGGGTAAATATGTACAAATCTTTCAAATTTCCTACTCGAGAGCAAGCTACTTATAGTACTTAAGCTACTTAAGCAGGATTCTTTGAGGTTGATGCCACAATGTTTTAAAGCTTGTTTTAAAGCTTGCTTGTGAAATTGCATTCTTTTAAATTGGAATGGCAGTTCAGTAGAGATCAGTGCTATTCTGGGGATAAATACTGTGTGTCCTTTGTCCTTTCCAGTCATAAGTTCAGCTTCGATGACGTTATTCAATAGCTGTTTGACGATCATCCTTGTTCCATTACATAGTTTTAGTGAGTTGAGATTTCTGAGTAGTATGATCAGAGATCCAATTTTCAGTCGAAGGCAGTGTAATTGCATTTCTGGTACTTGCGAAGAAAAGTGCCTTTTCGTGTCAGTTTCACAAATTCAGTAGGTAAGTTAACACTTTCTTCAATGTTTACCATTGTATCGATCGATTTGTATATTCTCTCTTCACCGGGAATTTTCTTTCCAATATTAAAGTTGATATCGTCGACATTATTTTTAGTTGCCAAAATCGGCCTCTGAAATAGCCACTCTGGATTAGTATAGTTGTGAATAATGTTTAGATAAATTTGGTCGATGAGTTTGTTCTCAGAAGTGGCTATGTTGTAGAAATCACTGTTGAATTCAATGAGGCCAGTCGTCTGGTCAATAGGATATGTGCCTTCACATAATTTTAGCTTGTTTTAGAAGGTCACCCCGACCAGATGCTCATGACATTTTACATACTGAGAATTGTTCCTCAGCTATATTCAACGGTAGTTGAACACTCATACATGGTGTATTGGGATTTAACGGCCCGCATGGTCCGTGAATCATGTTTTTCACATTTATTTCGTACAGCTCTGGCTCTTCTTGTGGATTGGGAATTTCAGCTTGGATAATTTTGTCGATGGTGGATATGTGGGATAAATTCTGTCGTGTAGCCATATGAGATTGTAAGAGGGAGGCAGTCCTCATTTTTGCCATTCGAATGTGTACATTTAAAGTTCCAAAGATGTGGTATTTTGTGATGACTTCAATAAATCTCATTTGTTTTGTCGGGAAACTTGGGCTATTATGTCATGTCGATCCGTGGGGGCTTTTCCGAATCTTAGTTGTTCTTTGATTTCTGGCCACGATGAGTTGCATGTGAATGTTATGAAGAGGCCAGGTTGTCTATATTTTTTTACGTAGGTAATGACATCTTGAGTGTATTTGTGCATATGCTTGGCCTTCCTATGTAAGATGAGGGTAAGATTACCATTGTTCTAATATCGTCAATGTTGCGTCTCAAAGGTGGATGTATTCTTTTGTGCATAGTTTCTTCTGATTCAGTCTTATATAAAGCATCCCTTCCGCTTCTACTTTTGCATACATACCTATCAGGAATTGTTGGAATAAACGGCAAGTGTTGAGAATGTGACTGTTGAATATATTAGGCGTTAATTTTGTAGAAATTCATTATTCACATAGTTTCATTTAATTGTGATTGTATGTTTCATTGTCTCTGATCATTACGCGGTAAGCATAGAACTCCTTGGAAATGACGTTTTCGTTTGTTTCTACCTCTGTTTCAAGTTGGATTTGTTGCACATTAAAATGATATCCGTCCTCTCCGTGAAGAAATATTAATGGATATTAGAGGGCATCATATGAACGGTGTGTCTCTGCAATGCGTTGTAGTGCTTCTCTTCTTCGTTGTACAATTATGTCATGGCTTGTGTTTTCATTACCCACAATTTCGATGGCGACTACATCTATCTGAAGTGCATTAAATCGACATTCGTGTTCTCCAGGGGTCCTTATCGGCTCGAATTATAACTTTATCGTCATCAGAAATCATTCGGTCTAATGCTGTTTTGAATATGGGAATAAGTTGATTGTATTTGTGTAAGATCCTCTGTACATTTTGGATTATTTCTCATCTCCATCAACTGATGTTTTTGCATCGTTGATCAATTTCTATTTCTTCATTTCCAATGAAATATACTTGTAGAAATTTATAGTCTTTGTTGGGTAGTGGTAGTTATGATCATATTTTGTGATAGATTTGTCCTTAGATTGAAAAAACATAATCTATTTCATCTCTAGTGTTGATTGAAGTGACCCCGAAAGAAGTCATTTACAAGCAGGTGTCATAAGCTTTAATAGTTTGGAAAAAGTATTTTGATTCTGGAGTGCCCCCAATGTAATGTAGAAATTCCTGCGGAGGTGCTTCCAGTGGTGGTAATAGAGTTTTTCCATTCATGCAATAGATTTTTGGTGTTACTGTACTGAATTTTTTTGCGTTGCAAAATCGGCAGATGTTATCCATTTTTCCAATTACAACGTATTTGTGTTTGCTGTATTCTTTCGTTGTGTAGTAGTGGAATGTTTCACTTGTTAGGTTGTACTGTTTACTTGTCCTAGTCCGCGCTTCTTGTAAGGTGATATTTTCATGAGTGGCTTGTGTGCAGTCTTTTATTATAGGATTGTGTCGCAATTCTTGATTCTTCAATTCGTTCATTTCCGTTGTCTTTGGTTTCCCTGCTACTCACGGTGCTCTTCAGGTAAACACGGGAACCTTCTTCATGGATGAAAGGATAGAGAGCTACCTCACCACATAACTCCCTTGATTGTACCAGAACTCGTTTCTAAGTTTGAGAGCATGCATTCACATTGTACACTTACTTTTATAATATATATTGATGACAAGATGTGAATGGGTAATATAACAAATGAGCTATCTATTAAACATCCCAGAAATGATAAAGAAAGCAAATAAATCTGTAGTGAATAAGATAGCATTCAATATAAGGCCACCAATGATCAATGATTGATTTAAAAAAATGAGTTGAAAAACCTTTGTTACATATTCAAACTCTGAGACAACAGACATGTGTCACACAGATCACAACTACTATCAAACATTGGCAAAAATTGTAAATCTAATGATTATAATCCCCAGCAGTGTCTATCAAAAAAGATTAAATTATAGCAATACCTCGCTTTACGTGAGGGATGCGATCTGGGAAAAATCGCGTTAAGCGAAATTTGTGTATAACGAGGTATAATCAAATAACAAGCTTATATATATAATCAATATAGAAAAGTAAAAAAAATTTAGTCACTTGCATTTTTCTTCGTGAAATAGCCATCTAAGTATTTTTGGAGTTGCTTTTTGCTTGCGCTCCTGCAAAATTCTTTCGTAACTAGTTACATCGCATTATTTGCCGAAGATATAAGACACGATAGACATCTTCGATAACGCTTCCTGCAGCGCACTTGACGATAATATTCTCTCTTTGGTGTATTCTTATTGGTTTTTGTCAGAAGTTTTTTGTATCTCCCTCAAAACTTCGTTGCTCAAAGGTGCGCTGCCTATTGCAACAAATTCTTCTAACTCTTTGACTGAGATACTGCCAAGTTCAGGACCTTCCATCAAAACCGTGATGTCTTCAATCACCTCTCTTGTGGCATCTTGAACTCGCACGTGTCTACTGGGTGCCTCTACCACATTGGGTCAAAGACTCCTTCAAACTCAATTCATACAGTTCAGCCTTACTTCATTCCAAGCTGCAGCAATGTTTTGTACATCCTCCAGAATATTGTACAATTTCCATTAATCGTGCATAGACTGTTGTGCTTCTCCATCTGCTTGCGAATCAACTGACCAAAAGTGCGGCGATGGTAATACATTTTAAAAGTAGCTACGACTCCTTGGTGCATGGGTTGTAAAATGGCGATAAAAAAATCACCACCACTTTCAGATCTCGCGGCAAATCAAATGCCCAGATGCATTATCCAAGAACAATAAAATTTTTCATCGTAGTCTATTACGATCGCAGTAATTTTAGACATCTTGACAAAAGCTGTTTATAAACCAGTCCGTAAACACCTCTCTTGTTACCCAGCTTTTCGATTTGATCATCAAACAACTGAAAGAGTATATTTATTTATACCTCACATAGCATGTGGTGTTTCGGATTGATATACTAGCAGAGATTTTAATTAAAATCACTAGTTGCATTACTCCCTAAAAGAAGAGTAAGCCAACTTACGATGCTTTAAAACCACTGACATGTCTTTCTTCTTTAGAAATAAAAGTGCGAGATTGCATTTTTTTCCAGAAGAGACCAGTTTCATCAGTGTTAAAGACGAGGCAAGCAGGAATTTTCTCTCGCAGCAAAAAATTGTGTAGCTGGGAAGAAAACCTCATCGCAGCTTCTATATCGCTAACGCTTGTAGCTTCACCCGTTATGGCTATGCTCTGGAGGTTCTTTCGGTTTTTAAATCTGTCAAACCAGCCCCTACTAGCTACAAATGGAGTAGTAGAAGACCCTTCGCCTTCCTGATTTTTCAGGCTCTCGTACATCGAACTTGCTTTTGAGCATATTAGATCTTGACTCTGTGGCGTATTTTTTACATTTACATCTTCAACCCAGACAGCTAGTATTTTCTCCATTTTATCTCAAATAATCGGTTTTGATCGAGTAAATTTTGTTGCATTAATAGGAGTGATTATAGTATGCACGGTAGATTCTGACACCCCAAAACTGTCGTCCAATTTCTGTAGCTTTGCTTCTATTTTCCATTTTTTGTTAACTTTTAACTTATCCTGCAAAACTCAAACTCTTCCACTCCTTCTCAGTAGCCGGTGGCAACATAGTAAGTAGATAATAATAGGTTCTTGCAATTCACTGACATACACACAATATGTATAATCTTAAATTAAGGCAAATATGTATCGCAATAAACAAGAAAAAACTGTTATTTTGAGTTTTAAGTCAACTGGCAATCTGCTTTCAATAACTGAGAAGCTACAGGTTCGTATTGGCTGATGCAATCATGCCATACATGCACAAATGGATTAATCAATCATGACCACGTAAAGCGGGGCAGTTTAGCGCAAATTATAAAAACCGCATTATAACGAATATATGCAATGCGGCATCCTATAAAGCGAAGTATTGCTGTATCATTATTGAGAAAAATCAAAACAAAAAGGTATTAATCTGTAAAAGAAACTTACAATTGTGATCCGTTCGTATTTGGTCCCGAATTAGCCATAGACAATATACCACGTCCAGTATGATGTAGATTTGGTTTTATTTCATCTTCAAAAGGCTTCTTCCATATTGATTCTCCACCCAATCCGGTACCAGTTGGATCACCACCTTGTACCTATAACACAACATATGAATTACTTATACAGAGTTTTCATGAATACATAAATAGCCCAGTATAAATTTCTATCAATAAAAAAAATTTACTAACAAACACGAAAGGAAACAGTTTAACTAAACGGTCTGGCAAGAATTACACCGAAGAAAACAATTATTAAAATGATCCAACATGTGAATAACACACTAATCATAATGTGACACGACCATGATTTTGTATGGAAAAAAAATTGTTATTTGCGTTTATCGTCAGATAGTTTTTCAGTTATAACCAAAAATAATAAGTATCATCTATGGATCATTATAAATAATCTGTCATTTTTCTAATTTCAATCCAATTCTTTTTTCTTTAGTTTTACTACTACATAGTAGAATGGATGCTCCCTTCGGATTTTATAATCCTTTGAATATGCATATGAACCTGCTTATCCACTAACATTTTCTTTGAAATCCTTCTTCCCTTACTTTCATCGAACCCCTCGTGGATGCTAACGCAATACTTTCATTTTGATGAAAGTACAAAAGGAAATTAGCGTAACTTTAGAATTAAAAACTTCATTCCAAATTTGGAACACAAATTACTAACAATTGAGATAAATATACTTTTTACCACAATATGAATGCTTGTAACTTTATAAAGAAATTAAGCAAATTCTTTACTTGGATGAAACTCTAATCATAATCTAATCAAAAAAAACTCTAATCAGAAAAATAAATGAACGAAACTCTAATCAGCACGTAAATTCAAAATTTTAATTTGTCATAATTCCAACACATTAAAAGATATTTTTTGTTGTAATTTTTATTTATTTATGAATATGTTTTTATACTTCATATTATGGAGTAAGATTTGTATATTATAGACTAAGATAAAAAAAGGGAATAAGTTTCGTATATTTTTTCTCCAGACTGTTATTGTATTGAATCTTATTACAACACTAGTAGCCCAAATTTTAACTATTTTTCAATGAAATGAAATCATTCTTATCTTATTTTGCATATTATAAATTATTATCAAGGAACATGTCCGAGATCAGGGTCTCACTCGTGCGATGTGAGCCCACACAGCTAATAGCATTTGTGGTGTAAATTCCAAACTTTCATATAATGTGTAGGAGGAGTGAATGCATAGTTAGGTGATTTCTCTGTGAAGTAATTTGATTGTATTTTGTAGTTCAAATGTTAACTTTTAGTTGCTTTAAGAAGACTTTTATGCAATTTTCCTGTAACTTTTTGAGGTTTTAAAATGATAGAGAGTGCATGTTGGTGCTATTAATGTATCTATGAGCTTATTAAAAAACCATCAACATAGCTTGAACTAATCTGAATTTAATGCACATAAAGAGGTGAGCAGACAGAAAGAAAGAATTCTATAAAAAGTTATACATGCTCAAGTATTGTTTAAAATATGAAATGAGCTTATAAGTTATTATTAACTATGAAGTTACTGAAAAAAGCCAAAAATCAAGACAAATTTCACTTTTACTCGCTTACCATAAAATTTCGTATAGACCTGTGAAATTTTGTTCCGTTGTAATATCCATTAAGGCAATGTTTAATAAAATTATCGCAGGCTTTTGGAGTTAGATCACAGTACAGTTCAAAGTTAAGTGGCCCAAAATTTGTCATTACTCTCACATATCCTGAAACATTTAAGCATAAATAATAAAAAAACATATAAAATCAAAAGGCATCATTTTTTCGAAGAGAAAACTTGTTTTACAAAACAAAAATATATTGTTGTCGTCATCATTGGATGACATTCCCCGCTGATGTTATCCAATATATTGCTTAGTTGCTTGTTCACATTAGTAAAAATGGGTTTTTCATTGTTTTTCTTTTATTTAAATTAAAGAATGCTAAACAAAAACAATATAATTAATAGTTATAAACACTGGTCACAATTAATTTAATAATATAATCTATGAAAACAGTGCTTTGACTTTTTACTCAATCCATTTTTTTACTTTTTTTATATTTATTAATAGAAAGTTTAACTTCTTATTTGGCTATTAAATGTTTAGTTGATTAAAGTAGGTATTATTTATTAAATATATTATTCGATTCAAACTTTCTTTTCAAATAATAAGAAAAATTCACTTTTGATAAAACACACTTGTTCACTCGGTGGTTTGATATCGGCATTGAAGGCATAAATTAAATTAGCAATTTATTTGTCTTTTAAATAAATACAGTGTTGAGAAACGTGACCTATTTATTATACTTTGAGAAAACTTAACCTGTTGTATATAGCTATTATTATTTAAACAAAATGCATCTTTTATTTTAGTGTGTTTAGCTCTTTGCTTGTCAAGTTTCTCAATATGCATCTATAAAGACTTAACTTGAAATTTTATTTTCCTTGTATATATGGAAAAATACTCACAGAGGTTATATCTACAAATTAACATTTCAATTTGTATCTATAATGAAATTCTAATAATTCTTCACTTAGTTGATTTCATTGAAAACTAATTAACTCATCTTTCATCTATTCGTTCCTAAATGAATATGTCTCTAATTTGATAAATACCTAGCTTAGCTGATCATCTATATTTACTTGAGAAAAAGATAAACAAAAAATCAATTTGTTTCTAGAAACATGGGAACAATTAATTTGTTTACCCTATGATTATCGTCGTAATGAAATACGCTAATATACTTTGCTTAAATTATTTCTGTTATACTTTCTTTTGACTCTTTATTTAACTTTTCCACCAAATTCATTCTCCATTCTACATCGCAACTTCTTACCATAAAGAATCTGCAGAAGTCTCGTTGAAAGTTTCAGTCATTTTATTTTCTATTATTTTAATGTAGCATGTATTAAGAATTTACTTACTATATATTTTAGACCAATGAATTGTCAATATTTAAGAAAGTCTAAGCACACTTGCAAAATATACTAGTAAGTTCTTATTACTACCTTTCTTCTTTACTCTTTCATATCGAACTTCATCCTCGTGAATAATTGCAGCTTCATGAACAGTTTCAGGAACCATTGCAGTTGACGTGAAGCTAGCAGCCACAGCTCCGGTCGAATAATGAGCTGCATTGAACTTATCCGCTACTTCCTTCACATCTTTCTTTTCTTCAGGTGGTTTGTAGGTGCGTTCAAGTTCTTCGAGTATTTCTTTAGTTTCCGTCGTCATAGAATTGATTCGAGCATATGGGTCCTTTTTCATAGCTATTTCTTCTGTAATTTGTTAAGTAATTTCAATTTAACTGCATTATATTAAAATTGGAATTTAATTCTACATTAAATATGTTCAAAGTTTATGTTTATGAAAATGTAGAAAAATATCACACAATTATGTTTCCGAGTATCAACCAATACAGCTTAATATAAGCAAATACTTAATGCTATTAAAAATTCCATTATAATATATATTCAAATATTAAAGGGATATAAACTTCTGTAGTCATTTTATTGCGTTAGGTAACATTAAAATTAATGTAGAAAGTCAAAAATGGAACTAACTAGGAAGTTTGTAATTTATTTATCGTACTTCAATATATTCATTTTATCTTTCATTCTTCATAAAATATAGTCAAATATTCAGTCATTCATCTGGCTGAGTGTGCAAAGGCTTTGTCATGATGAAAGTGTATTTTATTGCGAAGACATTGCGTTTAAACCTTTTCCAAAACGATAGGCAAATAAATACTAGTATAACAGTCTGCAGTAGCTGTTTTTTTATATTACAGAACAATCATTACATAATAAACCTTATGTCAGAAGAAACGACCATCTTTTTTCCAGCACTTCGTCCCTTATTTACCTTTGTAAGTAACTCTTTAAAATGAAATACCCATTGCGCAGGCTACCTTTTAGTTTCAGAATCGTAACAGTATATCTAGTTTTTGTCACCGTAACAATGTCGAATACAGCATTTGAGTAACCTCTGTCAAATTTTTCTAATATTTCATAAAACCAACCAACAAAACATCACTTTTCAGTCTTGGTCAAACGGTACTTGGTACGTTTACAACCAAGGTTAAACTTGGTACGGTTACAACCTAGTACAAAGCTTCCTGATACCTAGAAGCTAATGTAGAATTTTTTGTACATCACTCATACCAATGCTTAAACTTGCCCAAATCTGCTGATAAATTACTGTCTTGTCAGTTTTTGTCATGAGCACAGAATTGATGTTATCTACAGTTGTGGCTGTTGATGGATGTCCCTTACGCAGGTCAACACTGAGATTGATATGACAAAACTTGAACTCTTTAAACTAATAGTAAACAGCAAAATGGAAAAAGGCTTCATCATAAAATGCCAATCATAACCTTAATGTTGTTTGAGATCATGATGAAAGTCAAGAAAAATCTGAGAATGAAAATTTTCTCCTGTTAAATTCATATTGATATCATACACAGGTTTTAATTTGCCGCCAATTTGTAAAAAGAAATGACATCAAGAAAGTACCTCGATTAATTACCAAAGAGTTCGATTTACAACATTTCTATTTAATTTTTTATTATCATTATTACAAAATACTAGTTATAAGAACTTTCATTGCTAGCCTCGCGTTACTCTACGAATGCTCCATACCTATAGTAAAAGTTTAACTGTCACTTTTGAAGAGAATACGCTTGTTCCCATAAGCTGTTAAATACAATTTTTAACATAAGCCAAAGCAATACATAATGTACTTGAAGTTTAGGTTAGATGGGGTAAAGACCTGTAGTTTCATGATATATCTATTTTGCAGTAATAGAATTAAATTCATTGTCCCTGTACAGTGCAGATAGTAGGAACTCTTTCTGTAATCTGCCAGATCAGTAGCTTAGATATCATTTTTAAAATTAAACAATTTCTAGTTTTTTAAAGCATGTTTGTTTCGGCGAGTTTTTATCCCATCATGTAAGGCAAAAATTTGCTAGCTGAGGATCTCTTCTCATTAAAAAAGAAACCGTAGAAAAAAGTATAATACAACTAAAAAAGTGTTTAATACTTTATAAAATTACAATTAGATACAAATTTAAGAAATGAATTTATCAAAAAAATGGAATTAAATCAACGATACAACACCCACGTTGTACCGTGGACTGATGTTGTATCATATACACACTGTTAAGTTTCTCAGAAAAAAAACAATGTTTATATTGCAAATATTTATTCAAATAGTTACAAGGTAAGTAAATTACTAATAAAACATTTTTAAAAACATTAAAATTCTTATCATCTTTACATAAACTTAATCTGTAACATCATTTATTTTTTTTAGATTTTTAACCTCGAAGTATTTCTTTTAGACTATTGCCACTTACTACCTTTCCTACTTAATTATTTTGAAACAAATACATTTTAACAAGTAACTGTAGTCTTTGATATTTGGTCTTTTATTTCCTCCACTTCTCTCCTTATTTTCAAATACTTACTGATTCATTTGTTCAACTCCTAGTATCGCTAATATTTTTTTAATTATTTTATTTTATATAATTCCCATCTTGAATTGCATTTTCATGATGGATTAATTTTTTCTTGCATGTCTTCCCAACTATATAGCATTTCATCTTCTTCCAAATGTCTTTTTTTTCATCAAATATCTTATTAAAACATTTTCTTCACTTGAATTCAATATTTCCCCAGGAAAATATTCACCTATGTACATAAAAATAAAGAAGTCTCCCAGACCACAAGAAGAAGATAAATCGTTTGATGTGGGAAAAATTTTATTGCTTATATTTTTTAAGAGGCATCACCGACACTAGCCTCATCATCAAAAAACTCAAGTGATGCCTCTGATGAAAAGCAAAATTCTCTCACAGAATTATCTTTCAAAATTATTTACTTCACAGCAGCAACTTTTTGCAAAGTGACCACGGTGATTGCGTTTTCTTTTTAAGTTTCTGTTTCTCTTTTATGCAGAATGTCAATGAGGATGTATGATTTACGTTTTCTACGGCCTTGTCTTGACTCTTTTCTAGGACCATCAACAGAAAACGATTATATCCCTCGATCGATCGATTATTAAAGAATCCAGTATTAAAATCTGATAACAGAAAGCCTTTGGAGAAAAATGACAACCGAAATCATTGTTTGTGTAGGGTAAAGTGTTTTGTAGAGTTTGCTCAAGTATTACGTTCAGCAATACTTGATGGAATAAATTCATTATTGGGGATGAAATGTGACCAAGCAATACCATTTTCTTTCGTTAATAGAATCAATTTAACAGAAACATGAGATTTGTGACCATGAGTAGAATACACGGACATTCCTTTGACCAAAGAATTGCAAAAATAATATTTCATTGGACCAGCCAGAAGGGTACCAATTGTTCGAGGCGGTACTTCATTGAGCATATAAACTTAAAATTTATTCTGCGATATATAAGCTTTGGAGGGATAAAGCCTCCACAGGCATTAATGGCGACAATCATGTTGAGACTGGATCCTCTTTCAGCACTTGTGGCTCCAACTTACTTTAATCCCAGAGGTGCTAATATTTTTGAGGATTTGAGCACTGTGGATATGCCAGTTTTATCAAAATTCCATATTTGGGCTTCTTTTATGTGAACACATTTTTCTGAAACTTCTTTTGATATTTTCAGTTAGTGAATTACTATTTTTATTAAAAGCTGTCGAACAAGTTAAGCGGCCTGTTTCAGTTTTCCTGAGAGAAATTTTATTTTTAAGTTTTTTCCTAAATAGCCTCATCCAATAGACACCGCTATTCTATGTCGGTCCCAGCTTTCAGGATATTTAACATTATTTGACTTTGAAAATATGTCAATTTAGTAACATTTCTTAGTGTTAACTCAAATGTAACTGAAAAGCGTCCTCCACTATATAATTTAATAACAAGATTTCTTCATGATCTGAAAGTAGCTCAGCAGGATAATTTCCTTTTTTTAATTGTCAGATTAGCATTCGTTTTTGATAAATTCTAGATTTTAGCCGCACTGGTAATTTTCCACCTTTAACGAGAACTATTGCTTTCTTTATTTTTTTATAATTTCATGGTGATTTTCGGCTTCCAGTTTAGGTTTGAGGCATTTTTGTATGTTGGAAATATCGAAGATCAACAATTTGGGAAAGAAAAAAATTATTTTATTACACAACCAAAAAAATATAATAACGTCAGTACAGTAGGTATTTAGGCCATCAGTTGAAATATATTTAGATAGAACAAGACTCTAATAGTCCATAGGTGTAAACCTATGGACATTGTACCAGGTCCAAAGTACAACATCCAGTGAAAAAAGTCTATTGTTGTCATTTATTAGTTTAAAGCTGAATTATATTGCGAAATATGTTATCATAAATAAACAAAAAAGTTACACTTTTCAAAAACAGAAACAAGTTATTCATGACAAGATCAAGTAAAAAAACTTACTTTTTGTATTAAAAACCCTGTATAACTTCTTAGTGCCAGAATGCCCGCAATAACAGTGTGGAGAAGAAAAAAAAACCATGAACATATTTTTTTTTAATTAGAACCACAGTACAAAAGGGTTTGTTGTACTACGAAAACTCAAAATAATTAGGAATCCCGGAGCAGCCTTTAATAGGTTTCCTTGATATTTGATGGACATCTTCCTTCGCAAATTATAATTCTTCATTTGTTTCGGAAAACCTACACATTTTAGGACTCTTTCGTACCTTTTGTTCTTACCAGCGTACCTAATCTGTTGTACTCAAAGAATTTGTATAACAACTATTTTTCACATGGCAGAAGGTTAATAACGTCTAGAACACTGTGTTGTACCAAATAGCTCTCGTCTTTATCATAAGAATCAAAATCCAATAGTGATAAAGTTTCTCCTAATCTGTTTTTAAAAGAACTTTCTAATTTTTAGTTGCTTTTTTCATTTTTATTTTCTAGAATTTCTGACCTTTCTTTATTAAGAGTAGAAGTCAACAAAGTTAATTTCAGCACTTTTCTCCTCTTTTTCTTCTTAACTGTGATCTGAGGAAGAGGCATGATATCATGATGTCTCAGTTGTCGAGGAGCTTGTCGAGAAGTAATGCAGATTGAATATTAGAAGAGCCAGAAAGAACATTATCTTCTGCAGTGACCACATCAAGAGCTGAATGTATCTAAGGCGAAGTTTGCAAAACAATGAAACGTTGACAATCTTCATCGCTCACTCCTCCTCTTCTTAATGTGTCATCTCTACAGGCAAGAAATTGTCAAATGAATATATGACAGTATTGATTACAGCTTTACACCATAGCGGCGTTTTCAAAGCATTTTTTGAAGAGTATTTTGCTAAATTGTAAACACTCACTACCTGACCAGGATGTCGAACTTGAGGGGTCTAAAAAATCTTGTTTAATAACTGAGTTTTGTGACTGCTATATGGAGATAAAATTACCATGTAAATACCTATAGTATTCATTGGCACAGTTGATGGCTTCAAGACTGGTGTGTGAGATGTGGTTGTTAAGAACCAATAACACAGGCCTTTCTTCTGAGGAGGTTGTACGTCATTTAACATGCTTATTTAAAAAATATCGGTATATTTATAACATCTTTTTTCGTAACGGCCCTGTCTCATCCTGTTCATTGACCTGTTATTAGCTATAGGTTTATTGTTGCCCTAGTACAACGGAAAAGAAATTTTCAATACTTGATGCAATACATTGTTGATATATGTGTATTGTAAACACTTTATAGTATACTGACATGGGATCACTTGTTAAAGTGTCTGTTAATCAAAAGTTACAAAAGAAAGTATATTTGTTATACTTTCTTTTATTTTTGTTATACCTTGTTATATTTTTATTTTTGTTATAATTTGTTATATTTGTTATACCTATAATCATAGCATATATTAATTTTCATATGATTATACCATACCCAATGCTTGATGCAATACATTGTTGATACAATGTACTATATGTGTATTGTAAACACTTTATAGTATACTGACATGGGATCACTTGTTAAAGTGTCTGTTAATCAAAAGTTACAAAAGAAAGTTGAGTTCTAACTATATTTGTTATACCTATAATCATAGCATATATTAATTTTCATATGATTATACCTTCTATTGTACTGGTCACTTGCACTCTCTCCATGTCGATAAAATGATGTATAACTCTGATAAAAGTATCAATTTTATTGTAATTAAATTTTTTACGTCAATAGAGAAGAAATATAATTACAACATAGTTGAAGCTTTTCTACCTTACGTATGCAGTTATGAATATAAGAAATAAGGAAAACGAAAAAATATTTCCATTTTCTGTTTCCGTAAAAAAGTGCTTATAAAATGCAATTTTTGTTACTATCATAGAAGAGTATAAATAATAACTAACCATAAACGTAAATAAAAAAATTACTTATCCCAATAAAATTTTATGTTAGCTTTAAGTTTTTAATACGCCATCTCAGTGCTGTCCGCATTTCAAGCAGAATAAAAATCATAGCGGCAAAAATAACTGGCCTCCATTGACTAATATATCAACATTGGATTCGTTATTTCGTTCTCTTTCTCATGATATATAATCATCCACATGTTTGTTTTATTGTAACTGAAATATAAACGTTTGAACAGTACGAGCGCAAGAGTTGCTTATAAGTACTGCGTACACTCGAAGGATTATAACCTGTTTTAGTAAAGGTGAAAAATTGTTTGAACTCACCTTCAGTTTCCACCCGTAAATTATTTTTGACATGATGGAAGTTGGCAATATTGAACTTCTGTAAATTATTAGGATCCTGAATAGTGATGAGATCAGTTCGGGTAAAAGGAGTATCATCTAATAAATCTTTCCAATTCTTTCCCTTAATGTTGAGTTGCTCGATGGCTTCATATGAAAAAACGTTGCCAGTTTTACTGACTGCAACTATGTGTGAATTCTGCGTAAACTGCTTGAAGAGTACTGGACAGTGATATTCATCCTCAGAATTTTTATGAAACTTTAATTTGATGAGTGATTTAAGATCCAATCGCTGTAAAAAATAATATGTAATTTTTTGTTTTTGTTTGGTTTTACGCTTAAGGTGTAATACTTTTAAGGAAAATTTCCCAGCGGAGAGTAAATTTATTTGATATTTTTATGTATAATTACAAAAACAGCCTTAAGGGTTACTTTATTAAGATACAGTTTAATATAAGATCTCATATAAAATATAACATATTATAATAATAAACTTTCTATGTTAAGTTATCTCACACCCAAGAAATATCATTTCCTTTATGCTTTACGTGTTGCATGTATTAACAGACAAGCACTTATTTACTTTAAAATGTTTTTTTTCTGAACATGAACATTATGGAAGTAATTTTTGAAAACCATATATATTGAAAATATCTAGTTTTGAAAAAAAAATACTTATCTTTAACAGTAATACTGACAAATAATTACAGACATAATTATTACCACAACAAAGCAGCTAAGAAATTTTTTTTAAATAAACGAAGATTCGAACCAACTGGATACTTTAAATAGTATTGATGTGATGAATGACACACATCATGAGTGTGTTAATCAGTTCTCGATTTTATAATGAATGCAACAAATGAACCTTCTTTGTTATTAAGAAATAAAAAAGAAGAAGTGGGTCAAAATACATATCCAAATCAGAAATAGGAATTAAAGTAAGAGACAATGTCTGGTTTTAAGAAATGCTAAAATAAGATTTTGAAAAAAATGTCTATAACTTTTCACTTGTGCTATGCAATGGTGTCTAGAATAATGGGGATATTTCAATGATGTCTAGAGCTAGTTGTTTAGATTTATTGTGTTATTGTAGCAAAAATACATAAATGATATAATAATAGTTTCCGATATGGTTATGTCCAACTTCTGAAATATAAACTTTTAGTGGCAATAAACATACAGAAAAAGGAAATAGTGTTTAGTCTTAAGATAATTGTCGAGTAAAATGCATTACCCAAAAAATTTGCTGAATTTTTTACATATTATTCTAACTATAAATATCTAACTAATTTGAAAATTTAAAAATTATTTATCGTTCTGTTTTGGTAAAAATCGCTCACAAAAATTGTACAATTGACATTATAGGTATTTACAAAAGTAGTAATTTCACCACACTTTTAATTTTATTTAAAAAACACGTCGAGTGTAAAAAACTAAGTCAAGATAAATTGATGGTATATTAACATTTTGATAAAAAAAAATACCATTTAGTTTTGGTAAAAATTGTTCTCAAAAATTGTATAATTAACATTACAGGAAAGTAGTAATTTTACCACAATTTTATTTAGTGTAGAATTAGAAGTTTATGACGGTCACAAGCTTTGACCTTCATAAGTATTGATTTGTAAGGTTGCATCTTTTGGGTTTATACTTCTTTAGTGGACTAGGATTATTTTCATTTTTAGTACAAATAGTGTATTTGTCCTTTTCAGGAACGTGATAGTGATGTTATCCTAAATATTTTTCCGCTCAATGTTGTTCCAATTTTTCAGTGCAATAAACTGGATATGTTACAAAATCTATAGATAAGGAAGGTACAATTTAATTGAGTTTTTTCTACTGCAGTAAGACAATAAGTTGGCAATGTTTCGATGTAATATCAAGCAGAAATTTTATGTTTTCATCATACTTGTCTACAGCGGTACATTTTCTACAATCTTGACTTCTCAGCTTGATCATAAGTTCCGACCTTTCAATTTTCCAAATATTGTTTGCGAGGATAAAACCTTCTCTTTTAGATTTTTTTGTGTTTTAAGTTTATTTTTAGTCCTTTTTTACTTTTTAGTTACATTTCCTTCTCAATTGTTTTCAGAATTAATTTTCATTGCTTCTTTTATTGTCATTCACTTTTTAGTTTTCTTCTTCACATTTACTAGACTACCTGAAGAATCTCTTTTTCCTACTAAAAAACCTCTTCCCGAAGAAGTTATTAATACAAGTCAAATTTATTTGATGCTCCACAAATGTAACAAAGAAATTATTTCTGATTTCGGAAAATCAATGTGAAGGATATGATCTAGATGCCCTATATAAAATTGTGTAAGTTTAGTTTTGCTAGTAATGTAAATTAAAAGAATATTCATTATGGAAAGTGAATAATAGAACAATGTCAAGAAAGTCCCTAATGAAAAAAATAATGTAAGAAAGGTATTGTAAAAAGTTTGCAATGTGGCTGGTGTAAAATTCAAATTATTTGTATATTGAGATATACTTTAAAAATGTACAAAGTAGTAATTTTACTCATCCTTTAAAGCAAAATTTAATGAAAAACTTTGTTCAGGACCTATCGAAAATGTGCGATGTAAGGGAAGTTCAATACAAAAATGCTTAATATACTAATTTAAACATTCTAAACAATACTATTCCATAAAGCAAAATAGTCTGAATCTAATAATACGTAATACATTTTCGAAAAAAGATCTCTTTCATTAATTCATACTTCCAATATAAATATTATAAAAGTGTACAAACTTCAAAATGTTCATTAAACACTAATTTGATATTATTTTCATGAAAACACAATATAAAAATATTCTTTGAAGCTACTTGCCTACGATGTTAGAAAAGTCAAAACATATACATTTAGTATATTATCTATGCATACACAAAAGTAATTCTTCTAGTCAAGAAGAATTACTTTTGTCGAAATTCTGCCACAAGAACCACATTTTATTCATTATATTTGCCATTTAGCGATAGTGAAAACGTCACTCCTTTTTTTTTGAAATGAAAGAATATACATAAAAAATACCATATTTAACAAAAGTTATCGCTAGTTTTGATAATTTTAATAAAAAAAGAAATTAAAAAGTACTTTTACTACTGACAAATACCCATTAAATTTCAAACACCTTTTTAGAAAATTCTTTTTACTTATGTTTTTTTGGATTTTTAATTTTTTTCATTGAAAACAATCAATTTCTTTTCATATATGGCAATTAAGGCGAAAAACTATATTATTCCATTACAAAAACCCTATGAGAAAATTTATTAAATGAATTTATTGATGGTTATGGGATATTTTTTTAATGAACTTTTTATTAAATAAACAATGACTAGTGCCTGAAAATACCCAAAATAATGTTTAGTACAATTTTCTTCCAATTAAATAAAGAAGACAAGTAGGGAATAATTCACTTTTGCCAAAATACACCAGTTACTTTTAGTAAAAAGAAATATAAATACGTTATATAGTTCTATGTTTTTAAATTTGGTTTATGGGCAAACAATTTGCAATTTTCTTTACAATATTAAATTAAATATAAATTTCAGACCTTGCCTGTTACGGGATTGATTTTAAATTTTTTTACAAATTCGAGAAGCGCTTTGTATTCGAAAACATTTCCTTGGTCATCACAATACGGATCCTCGTAGGGCTGTAGAGAAACACAACAATGGTCATATGGTAATCGGCGGAACTTTATATCATCTCCTGTCGGTGGACCAGAACGTTTTCCACCATACAACGTACTCCATTCTGTATAGGTTATGTACCTATATAAAATAATAAAAGTTCGTTTGTAAAATTCTTATTTTCATTTCGAAAATTAAGTAATTAAAGGATGTTCAAGTAAATACATTTTATCCTTCTGATGTTGTCTCTTTCCCATATTTGATAGTGTATTTTATCTTAGTAATTATAAGAAAAAGAATTTTAATAAAACGTGTAACTTAAAAATACAATTAACCTTTAATTTTAATAAAATTACTATATTATTTATTTGACAACATATTCTATATTTGACGTTCAATTGACAAACATGTATAGACAAACATAGACAATGCTATGTATTTATATTCATTTGTAGACGCTGGCATAGACAATATAATTTACAAAGGCTGCGGTCAAATAAAAGTTTATGGTAAACGTTGGAAATAAAAGTTCATGTAGGTAGATTTAAAATTATTGGATGACTAAATGAATTAATAATAATTCGTCGGTTGACATCCAAAACATCAAAACCATTTGGAAATTAAATATTCTAATTTACCGTTGTCAATTTTTGAACATGAAATTTAGTAATTAGGTACTTTAATATATTAAATATCAATATTTTACTTTATATTTATTCTTTTTAATACTCAGGAATAGCTTGTACTAATAAAAAACGTTGCAGAAACGATTATACGTAGTTTAAATTTTATCCATAGCAAATGAATTTAGGAATTTATTATTTCTGTTTACTCCAACATAATACGTTTTGTATCACATTTTTACTTAGTTTACTATTTATACACAAACTATTTATATAAATTTATCTACATGTTTTATATGTAAGTAAAATATAACCATATTCAGAGCAATATTAATAAAAAAAAAAGATAAATTCGTAACAATTTTTCGATGTAATCGTTTCCATATATAGAATATATTATTAAAAACTTTTCGAATGCCATATATTATATCGAATTTATCTCATAAAAGTATGTAAATCGAATTATTCGGCATAACTGATTCTCGTAGAAAAATTAAAAACAAAGAAATTGAAGTGATAATTATATGTAACAGTTTAAATAACTATATTATATTATTACATATTTATTTAGTTTGAGCTAATGTTTTAAACATTAGCTCAAACTTATACCAATTAATAACTGACCAATGTCATGTCATGATATAAATAAATCTAGGAAGTGAAATGTCATAATATTTCTATCGATTTATACTGCCATTTACCTATCTCTTAATTAAATAATTTCTTATATCAGATTTCGGTTATTTATTGGAATGACAAGCATTGTTTCAAAAAGAATCATTCAGGTCATTTTTTTTAAATCTTTGGTTTCCTAATTATAAAACTGAATTCTTTATGGTTTTGTCAAAAATTCGCCATATTTGTTGTGCGGTACGCGGATCCTTTTAAATTTCAAAATTGAATATTGTATAGATGGGTTTTTTAACCCTTCCACACACATCGAACTATGGCCGAATTTTAATTTAGATGTTATAAATATAAATAGTAAAATATTAATTTCACAGCAATTGTAAAATTTCAGTTTTGCCATATTCTATACTATACAGTGAGTTGTTGATGTTGTGATGTGGTGCTTGTGTGGGTGAAATGTGAAGCAGCCTGAAGGAAGACCCTGTTTGGCAGCATTTGGTGTGAATGCCGTCTCGCTAAATAACTGCTTTTTGATATACTGATACAGGTATGATTGTATTTTACTAATACGATTTAGTTTTCTCTGACGTGGTTTTATTTTAACTAGTGCGTCAAGTATTTATGTAACAGCACTTCTAACCAGACGACAGTCCATGTTAATGCGGTGTTTCTATGGCGTAGCATCAGCTTCGCGTTACATTGAAATTGGTAATCATTTTACCTGCACATTTCGGTAGTCAAGAAGCGTGTCATATCTATTATCTAATAACAAATTATGCTAAATACATTTTCGGAAAAAAAATGGGAATAACGCATCTCGACAAGATGGCCGACATTTTTCCCTTTATTTTATTGGGTTTATTCGTAGCTCATAAATGCAATATCGTCTTAAATATATGACACAATTAATTCTGAGCTTCTGTTCATCTATTACATTTATTTTTGAAAAATATTTTCCTTGAGCCCATTAAAAGCTTTGTTGTTACAAACCACCTTTTATTTACATAACAATGTGCGTTTCTGTCTATTCAAATTTCTTTTGATTTAATTTATATATAAGTAAATAAAAATGTTATTTATATTATATCTGATTTTTGTACATGTGGTTAACCTATTTAAAAAAAAAATCATTGGAAGTACGACGTACAAAAAAAAGCGTCGCCACCAAGGCGGGCTAAAGTAGCCGCTGCTTTATATCTAAAGATTAATTTAAAACTTAATTTGTGCATCATGATCATCCTTATGATACTTTAATATCTTTGTATATGAACAAAATATTATTGAACAATTCAGAGTTCAATTCAAATTCAATATATTAAGGTATGAATTGGTATTTCGATGTTCCAAGTTAATTTTGGTATATTTATAATTTTTTTTGATAAACAGTGAATCTAGAAAAAAATTATAAATATAGAACTGTAAAATAACTATCTTTAAAATAATTCCATAACTTATTAATTACATTTCTGCACATCGACTAAAAAGTTGTAATAATTTTGCACTGTGAGTTAAAAGTTCTTAAAAGATTCTATAAAAATATATTATCTACCCTCCTATTCTATCTATATACTACGGGAATGAGTGAGTGAGTGAGTGAATGAATGTAATGAACAAATTTGTAAGAAATTTTGTCACTAAAGAACATGTCAAGTGTGTGTAATCACTTAATATTAAAAAAGTAATATTTTACATAATAAAAAACTAATTTAGTGAGTAAAATTGCTATGTGAATAAAAAAAACATGTGTTGAAATCGGCGGTGAATTCATCAGTTTGTTTGAATCATCACAAGTATACAACACCTTAATTGCTATTAAATCTACATATTGATAATTACATAGCAAAATTGACTGACTGGATTTGATGTAAAATTTAACATACTTGTAATATCATATCTGATGTATATGGATGGTGTTTCCTTTTATCATTTAACTTTTTTTGAGTCCTTTTGCTGTCCTCCGTACATTGAAAGTGGCTAAATCATTTCATTGTTAATTTCCTCGCCTTAGTATTATTTCAAGGTGTGTCCATTTCTACAGGTTCATAACTATTTTATAAAATATAACTCGTAATGAAGAAATCTTTGTCAAGCAGACATTTTTAATTATACATATGTATAAACTTGTTACGTTTTAATATAATTATAAATTATGTTATATTCACTTAAGTAAAGTAGCTTTACAGTAATTATAAGACGGCACGTCTATTTTTTTTATTTAAATTATTTTAACGTACTAATGTAAAAAAAGATTATATTTTTCAAGAACATTACTAAATTTGAATAAATAATTAACTTGTTTTTTATTATATTTGTTTTGGGTTTATATAAAATATCAAAGAACAGCAGTATTAGTAAAATTATGTGTTCATGAATAAATAACCTTTGTTCTTAATTGCTTTAGTAACTAGAATGACTTTAGCTTGAAAGTTAGTCTATTGTTTAAATTTTTAAAAGTTATCATTTACAAGTATTGCTGATTGATTCTAACAAGCATGTGGTATATAGCATTTTGACAATGGTCGTTTTAATGATTGACGTTTACTTACTTTCAAATGAAAAGACTTCTTTAACTAACTCTTGTGTTTGCAAATGATTGTTTTAGAGTGGTATTACATCATATGTAAAGTATATGTAAAAATATTTTTTGATGAATATGTAAAAATATGCTTTGTGATTATAATGTATTGCCAATTCCAAAGAATACTTTGCATGCTATAAAAAATCATTGTATATGTAAAATATATAATAATTTCTTAAAGATTCATGTCATTGTTTTGCATGAGAGAAGATTTCAAACAAAGAATCCTTCAATCTAAAATGTACGGACAGATTCAAGTGCTGGATTAAAGTTAAACAAATTTTACTTAAGTGCTGATAGGGATTTCCAAACAATTTTATTTTATTATTATTGATATTACAAGAGGTTGCTCTATTGTTGAATTTATTATTCTAATCGAAAGCTTTATATTCTAATCATGAGACATAAGGAATATTAAAAATGTTGTAATGGTACTGTTAAGAAGAACAAATTCAATTTGAATTCAAGTTTTTCCTGTAAATATAAGAACCCTGTTTAATAATGATAGAAATATTCAAGGATCATATTTTACTGCTTTCCAAAGTATTATCTATCAACTTTTTACATTACAAGCAAGAAGTTTAGTTAAATTATACACATTTAAGAACCAAGGTAATCTTTTATTTATTTAGGCCATGCTTTTGCAATTAAGAAGTTATACAACAAAACTTTCAAACAAAAATAGGTAAAAATTGAACTCCATATTAATTAATATAATTATTGAAAAGAATATCATCCCCATCCTTCTCAACTGCATCAACTGTTTGAGGATTGTCTGAATCTAAAGATTTTGAATTCAAAATTAATTTTAAATCTTACTTAAGATATAAATGAAGAATGACGTATTACTAAAAAATTTAAGAGTGGTAAATTAAATATTTTCTATTGCTTAGAAACTGATTTAGAAATATTTGATCATATCAAAGTATGATCCAAAATGATAACCATTTCAGAAGTATGTTGCACAGCAAATTTGTTAATTAAGTTAAATAAATATCCAGTCGGACTCTTTGTTAGTTAATGAACAGAGAAAAATTCTTTATTTATATATCAGTACTGATATATCTTGCTGTGGGGTAAGCGATGACTGATAGTAGTTTTCTAAAAACATTGCTTTCTCTGTCAAGTCCTCATTAAATAATTTTATTGTATTACATGTAGTTTGTGTATAGTATGGACAGAACTGATTTCTTAATTTTAATTATGTACAATGTATCATCCTCGGACAATTTTTATTGTATAATATGATCACAATATGAATGCGATTGTGTTTGATCTTTATCATTATGTAAACTTTCAGATGTTTATTTGTCAAATAGTCTACTAACAAGTTTTTACTTTTCAACCGTTAGGTGAACACTTGAATTTGGATAGTTCTTGTTGATTTAGAAATGTCAATAAAATACAAAACAATTGAATGAAATACAAAAAATTTTAATGTGAGTGGAAGACAAAAATATTCTTTTTGTAAATTAATTTCTACTTTTTCGTAATGTGTGAGATTATTGTACAAAAGTTTTCAGAATATTAGTTTTGTTTTATTTTATCAGGACTCAATTTAATTTTTTTTATTAAGTTTTTAATGTTTCATGGCTGCAAGTAACTAATAATCAATCCTCAAACAGTTGAGAAGAATGATGATGATATTCTGTTCAATAATTATATTAATTAATATGGAGTTTATTTTTTACCTATTTTTGTTTGAAAGTTCTATGAAGATAATTTTTTTTTTTTCTTTTTCCCTTTTCTGATTGTCAGTCGCTGAATTGTTTGATTTCTTATATTCTAAATACGTTATCTTTTTTAAAATTACATCTTGTTTCTGTAACGCTAGGTCCATTGTCACTGGTCTACAATAGACCATTGAAATGTTACACTTAGCTTAGTGGTAGTATTTAGGTAGGACCCTAAGGCTGCCCTAAGTTTAAATTTCTTGAAAGTAGTGCCAACTGTTTGTAAAAATGTTTCTCCAGAAGAATCAAATTTAAGTACTATGCATTCAATGCTATGTCGTTAACATTTTTTTTTTACTGATTTGAACACGGGTCAAAGTTGAAATTTCTGTGCAAAGAAAATAATATTAAATGAAATTTGTTCTAAATGTAATTTTTATTAAAATATAAACTTCACTTAAATCATATGAAGCGGAGGAAATATAAGTTTTACAGACCTAATGTTAATTTGATTAATGACATTTTTATAATATAAAATAAAATAATTTCTTTCCTAATCCTACATTATGATAACCAGCACATATTTCAAATAATTTGAGGTGTAGAATTTATTTTTTTGATGAGATATTTTTTTCTTGAAGTCTTTGTTCCTTTTTCTTTTAATTCCGTTTTTATTGTGGTCAAATTCTAACTCGAGTTCAATTTAAATAGACATAAATTTTATTCACTTTTCACAATAAAAAGAGAATTTTTTGATAAAGAAATATTTTCACATATATTTCTAATATTATAACTGTCGCTGGCGCCCTCTTGAATTATATTGCCCGAAAATCCCCATAGTTCTGAAAAAGATTAATCAGTGATGAAGTGTTAACCTAGTCCTTTAATTTTCTCCATAGTTTTTATCACCAATATAAATTGTATTTTAAATATAAGACAATCTAAAATTATAATTTCAGAGAATGTCCGGTGCGTCTGGCTCATCGGGCAGTGGTACAGGACGAGGCAGGGGCGGTGCCAGTAGCTCCAGCGGCAGTGCTATGGCCGATAATAAGCCAGATACTAAGGAATCTAAACCCAATCCAAAAATGTCCAAAGCTCTTGGAACCTCGGCCAAGAGAATCCAAAAGGAATTAGCAGAGATTACATTAGATCCGCCTCCCAACTGTAGTGCAGGTCCAAAGGGAGATAACTTGTATGAGTGGGTTTCCACTATATTGGGGCCACCTGGATCTGTTTACGAAGGAGGGGTATTCTTCCTTGACATACATTTTTCACCCGAGTATCCATTCAAACCACCAAAGGTTAGTCCTTTTTTTTAATATTATTATGCATCTTTCTTTTATTTGTAAACTTATATTTTTTTTCCTTTCAGTAATACTAACAACATTGTATTGTACAAATAAATTTTCTTTTCATTTAAAATAGAGAGTAAGTATTTCTCTTGAAAATTTTAATTTATGGTTTACATTGAGCTGATTATGTAATGTAATTTCTAACATTGTATCTAGAAAGAAGTAGTGAAGAGACAGAGTATAGATACGCTTATAGTTGCAGAGCACTTTCCATGTTGTACTCTGTCCTTTACTCTTACATAAACATATGAACTCATCTTTTGTCATCAATGCTGATTCTGTCTAATAAGGCTTTGTCTTCATTATCATAGAGATAAAAATGTTTTTTGCATATAGACGCATTTGTTTATGCATTGCTATGAGTTATTTTGTGGCCCATGTTGCACAAAGTTTGTAAAAGCTAAATCTATTGCGGATAATGTTGAAGTAGAACCACGTCTAATGGCCATTTCGTTGTCACTCGTCTGACTAACAGAATCATGTTATGTATGCACTCAATGTTGTCATCAGTTGTATCCGGCTCTGTTTCTTCATGTGTAAAGTAAGACCATTTTTTAATTTCCTCAATCCATTCAAATCCTTTGTGGGCAAACCCTGACCTGTTCAGGGACTTACATGATATTGTCGGTTCTGTTTATTAATAAACTTTGTTTCACTGCTGTAAGGTTTTCGTGTGAAATCCCCGTAGTGTGCATATTATGAGCAATTAAAATGATTCATAAATATGGTGCATTTTAATAATTAATACAAACCAATGTTTAGTCTTCCAAAAAGGTCATCTAATATTAACTCATTCTGTGTTGCATACATGCAAGTTTATATTTCAATGTTACATACATTTTTTTTTTCATTCAGAGGAAGACTGTTTCGTATAAATCATTAACATTTGGTTTGCAATTTTCACAATCTATAAGCAATTCATTTCAGCATTTCATTTCAACCATATTTATCATTGAAATTTTGACTGTGTTTACATACATTTTTAAATTAATTTTAAGTTAGAATAGAAATTTTAAGTTCTATTTGAGAATAAAATTCTGTCTCAATAAGGTTAGGGCCAACTTTGAAAAAAGCTGATAGAATATTTCTTAAAAACAAAAAATATTGCACCGATATTGACAAACATGTAATTTTATTACTATCACTTATAGCAAAGGGACAAATGCTATAAGTGATAGTTCTACTGAAAATCTTCGAATTATATTGGCCTCTGATACACACAAAAAACAGATCATTGAACGCTACTCTTTGGTGTAAACAAAAAGCTGAGCAGTCATGGTCAATGTCACAGTTGCGAAATAAAAACTGACCTTGCATATTCAAACTAGCATGTCAGTGGTAAGACATGCAGAGTGATGCACGTAAAAATAATAGTCTGCCGCAGTATACAAATGCAACTCTTTTCCAGTTAAATATTCATTCACACTCTTTATATATAGAGACAGTAATAGAAATGTAGGATGTTCAGTGTTTGTTGAAGAACCAATAAAAAATACAAAAATTGTGAAATAGAATGTCATAAAACATACTTTATTTGTGTACATTTCAGGTTACGTTTCGAACAAGGATATACCACTGCAACATAAACAGCCAAGGTGTTATTTGCCTAGATATTCTAAAAGACAATTGGTCACCAGCTTTGACAATATCTAAAGTACTCTTGTCGATATGCTCACTCCTTACTGATTGCAATCCAGGTAATTAAGCACTGTTATTTTAATTACTTCCAGAACATTAAGAATACTATAATGAGATACCTACTTTTTCAGTTACACTTCGATTTTAAATTTCGATAAAACCTGAATTTTAAAATTGATAAAAATAAAGATTAAGACGCATACAATCTTGAATCTTAAAGTTGTTGCGTTACGTTCATTGGTGAAATTTGTGATACTGGTTAGATAGGTTACATAAAAATGCTAGTAATAATATTTCTAAGATTTGTGAAAAACAAAACTATTTTATACCTTAATATTTTTTATGGCCTTGCTTTTATTAAGGTGAGTGTATGGTTATTTATGGAAAAACTGAACATTTTTTTTCAAATAATTTAAGTCTAAAAACGTGGTTATTTTATGTAGCATTTTTTCTAATATAATTATCCTAAAAAATTTAGAAGTTTAAAGTTTTAGCAATAAAGTAGGAATATAAATTTTATGCCATTTCTTCTCTAAGAAATGTTTGACAATTACATATAAAAAGTTACTAACACAAATGTTTAATCATGTTCTTCACTTTTTAAGCATAAATGTAAAGTTAATAGAAATAATACAGTTATTAAATTTACTATTGTCTTTGATATAATAAGCCAGCTTTTATCGCTCAATGAGTACAAAATAATGATGATTGTAATCAATAAAATATTGTTGTATCTTCCATTAATGAACCCTTGCATTTATGTTGAAATAGTGTACCACTATTGCATCAACATAATTATTATATCAACATAAACGCAAGGGTTAAATGTTGTGCAGTACACTTGGTGTCTGCTGTATGACACTATCAAAATGACATGACATAATGCGATGAACCCTTTATTAGGGTTTGAATAGCTAGTGTTCAAGTGTTATTTCGTAGAAAGAAGTATTGATTATACTCTGGTAATTTAATGTTTTTCACAAATTTTTTTTACAGAGTCTTTTGTTTATGATAATGAAACATAGATGTGATTGAGAAAAGACCAAAAATAAGAAAATATTTTTTTAAAAATAAATTATTTCTATGTATTCTGTAAGGGGTTTGTTGTAAGGGGCCAAAAGAAAAAGTGATACAGATTATATTCGTCTCATATTTTAAGAACCTGAAAAAAATTCTTGCTGTACCATTTAGTCAATGTCTAAAGCACGATATATTCCCGATTCATTTTCAAAATCGATCAAGATGTTTGCTAAGTTTAATGTGTTTTATATTCTTTATGGCCGAGTCTTGGAAATTAAGTGTTGTAAAAAGATTAAGTAAGAGACATAAATGGGAAAAGAAAATATAAATTGGGAAAGATATGGTTGATTGAGAAGATAGAAATTTTAAAACAGCAATATGAGAAATTATGTAATAAAAAAAATTATATATAAAATTTAATATCTCAATCAATGAAAGAAGAAGGATGACCCGTTTGTTTGTTGTTTATGCTTCAATTTTTTAGCTTCTTCATTAATGTTGTTTTACATTGCATAGATCGGTATTCACTTAAAGGTAATTGCTTCAAGTGCAGATTAAAAATCAATATGAAAGAGTTACATAATTTTCACCCATGTGAATTTGTTAGAAAATCATAATATGGAACGAAAAATTTGCTTGCACAAATAATTTTTTTTAATTATGGTTCCTTAATGAGATTAGGAAAACTTTTATATTTTTCTCCTATCTGTATGTCGTGTGTCATTTAAAGCTTTACAGCGTGCAGTTTTAAACTTTACGCATGAACTTTTTCAAATAGATGCTTCATATAAAATAAGCTTTAATTAATTTTTTTTAATTAAGCTTTAATTTTTAAGCATGGCTTAAGATATATTAAATTTAAAGTTTTTCAATTATTTGTTTGAAAGTCATAAAAATTTGTTGATATTTGATTAGAACTTTTAACTGAAATTATTGTAATTAACTTGCATAAAACAATTCTACAAGATTATAAAATACTACAACTTTATACATATTCCGACACGCACTCGACAGGTTTTTATTTTTCTAGTGGTTTTTGTATGTGGTGTATAGATATATTATGCACAATGTTAGTTGAAGTATCAGTTATGTTTTTTCACATTTCGGAACCGTAACACATAGCTGATTAGCTCCTGTCAATCTTTTTGTCATTTTTTTTAGAAATTCCACTATTTCAATACGCAGTTCGTTTCATTTCCATGAATGAAATGTATGACAACCATAATATGTAAATACTTTTTTCTGTAATAGAACTCTGAATGGAATCATTTATCTGTAATGGTACTTACAACTTTAAAACCCAAATAATGTAAATGTGTTAAATAGAGTGTACGCTAATTGGAAATACGCAATATCCATATCTTTTTTTTTTTTCAAATTAACCGTAATGTAAATGGTGAAAAATAGGTTTGTGAAGTTGAATGGCTTTTCATTTTAAGGTTAGATCGATGCATCTTATTTTGCAACTCGCTATTTATATTCTATGACTAATAATGTATGCATCGATGTGTAGTTACAATCTTTACTACTTTACAAATGTATAAAACATTTTGCTAAATTCTATTTCTTGGTGAAATGTTTGAGTTTGGTGTGTAAATATTTTTTTGTTTAGTACAGTACTGAATGTGACAAGTTTAACAGAAAACAATAATAACCGTTACTAATAAGAGACACAATTGTTTTTTTATATTAATGGATTATTACGTCTTCGAACTGATTTTGAGAGAAAAAAATATTGAAAAAGAACCACACTTATTGTATAATGTTAACTGAAACTGACTTGCTGTGCCAGATAAACTCAAAAGTATGGGGTAAAACTTTTTAACAATGTATTATTAGTAAATAAATTCATTTTTTTGTTATCATAATAACTGTGGTTCTTAACAGATTGTGAACCAGTAATTTCACACAGAAATTATATCTTGCATCGACTTATTTAGTAATTCTGTATAAAAAAAAACAATCTAAATACTCTTCTTTATTACATATTGGAATTGAATCTTCTATATCAAGTTTTAATATTTTTTGGTGTCGTAAACTGTGTTGCAATCACCAACTGTTTGCTAGCAATAGGTAACCACTTTAACAACTATACTATTTTTCATTCTATTTTCCTTACACATATTTCAAAATATTCTATGTTTGAAATAAATTTGTGTACCTGATTAATTATGTGCAGATTATGAATATGTACATATCCTTTATATTTGAAAAATATGAATATATTTTACAAATATAAGCTTATCTCCATATAGTTCATTGAAACATTCTTCTATAAAATTCTAATAAAAACCTAATATCAAGAAAATGATTTTGGCTAGTCAACAACATTTGGCCATGATAACATAATTTAACTCATGACTACTGGTCAATGGTGTTTTTGCCAGTTCATAACATCTGGGCATGATAAAACGTGTTAACACATAGTTGGTCACCAACATTTGGGCATGAGAACAGAAGTTAATTCCTGACCAATCCTCGTGACGGGTCAAAACTACATTTTTGTAGAAAAACAAAAATTTACTCATAGTTGTCAACAATGTTTGGGCATGTAAAAATGAGTTAATTCATAGCTAGTAACATGAAAACACAAGTTAACTCGTAACCGTTCAACGACATTTGAATATGAAAACACAAGTTATCTCATGACCAGTGAACAATGTAATTAATTTTATCTTATGAAATTTTTTTAAACACTAAAAAATATAAAAGTTACTGTAATATGTTACAGTTCAGTAAAGCACCAGTGATAGATAGAGACAAAATATTAATGGAACTATGAAAATATATGTTTTTTATAATCCCATAAGTATTTTAATAATTATACTTTAACAAACTGATTACTCTTGTAGCAATAAGCATGATTTAGGTAATTCTTCAAATTTTATATTAACAGGTTACATTTTTGTATGTATACTTTTAACTGCATGTTATTTTACACATCACCCTCATCAAGTGTAAATAGATTTCTAAAAATAATTGCAGATTTTTGTGACTTACCTATGGTTGGGGTATTAGAAGTTCTGATTTTTTAATTTTGAAAAATTGCAGCGGACCCACTAGTGGGCAGCATCGCAACGCAGTACCTCCAGAACCGGGAAGAACACGATCGCATCGCCCGCCTGTGGACGAAGCGCTACGCGACATGATCACCCCTCCCCCCATCACTCTCAGCCGAGCCGAGCCCCTTCCACTCCACACTAACAACTATTCAAATATTCAATTACGTAGCATAAACGGTAGCTGTTTGTTGAGATACGAGATTATGGTCTGAATTTAGGTTTTACATGTTGTCGTCGTGATACGTCTTTTTGTTTGTATGTTTTCTTTTTATTGTTTGAATATTATGCAGCATTGAGATTCACATGGACCATTGCCGAAATTATGGATATAGATTTTTTTCATTGGCAGGTTGTTGAAAATTGGCCCATAGATTGATAACAATTATGTTACTTCAGACCAGAAACAATAATTTTTTTAAATTCTATAAGGGCCAGTGCATTTGTAACCAGTGTTGCCAGCAATAAATACCTTTCAATTCCATTCACATAATATATTTTAGTAAATTATTTTGTTATTGGATAAATCTTTTCAAAATTTACCTTCGATTTTCTGTGTATGATAAAAGATTAAATCTATTAAGTTTCGCACAATGGTGTTTATTAGATTACCGAATGAGTGTGATGTTTCAAAATATAGTGCAACGAACAACATGGCCATTATTCAGTTTGGTTCAGTTTCTAAGAGTCAAGTGAGCCTTCTGATATGTTATTTTGTGAATGTATAAATTTCATTATTAACATGTATAGATGGTAAGAGCAGATGTATTGAAGGGTTGCATTTGAAATTATAGTTACACACACTCATTAGTTTGGTGTTTTGTTTGGGTGATCTCAATCCAAGGCTTAAGAAAATACGAAACATTACGATCCATTAATATCCTATACATGTTTAAATAAGCTAACAACAAATTAGCCTATAGTTTTTTGTTTATTGAAGACTGTAAAATTTTTAGCATTTTTTTTAATTAAATTAATTTTTTACTCTCAGTATGTAGGTAAATATAAAATAATATGAACTATTCATAATAAAATATAGTCAATTTATAATGGGATTTATAGTATGAGTTGAATGGCTAAAATCTTAGCTGCATTGATGAATGTGCTTCTTAACTCTTATTTTATTGATTGTAAGAATTTCAAAACTGGATTAACTTTCAATCTTTTGGTTAATTACTCGACTAGCTGTATCTCTGGTGTGATAGGGCTAATGTATTGAGAATTTTCTTTATCTGTGAAAATATTTTTTTCTATTGAATTATATATAAATATTCATATGTATATTTGGATTTAAGGCAATCATTCATCAATTTATGTTTATATAATCAATTTATGTTTATATTATCGCAATATGCCTTCAGATGTTAATGTTACCAATATATTGTGACCGAAGCCGATGTAGCTTCACATAAATAAGTCAAATTCAGATCTGAAATTTCATTTTCAATTTAGAACTTCTGCAAATGTCTTTGCAGCACAGCTGTTTCAAGTTGACGATCAATTCCTTTTTGATTTAATTGGATGCCCCTAAATGAGGCTGGCATAACAATGACTTTCCAAAGTAAAATAATGAGATAGCCATTTTCATATCTAGCTTTCTAAAATGAGGTTTAAAACCTTCACGTATTGTTTTTATTCTGGACCAAATTTAATTTATTCAGCAACAAAGTCATACGTTTATAATGAAAGGAGTGAATAAGAAATGTACACCAAAATAAATATTCTTTTCAAAATTCCCCTTAAGTCAGTTTTCTTAAAATTTGCTCTTAGCAGGTAAGAAGTTTTGTAAACTAATTGACAGTTGTCAATAATATGTGAACATACTTCGGCTAGTTGAGTTATATTTAAAATGAGGATGTTTTACTATTCTCGTATCCATTATAAGTTGCTTTATGCAAAATATGATAATGGTAATCTTTGGAAATTTTGGTTTTTTAAATTTATATGTAATTATAATAATATGTGCGTATATACATATACACATGCATACATAAATACACACATTCAGATATATATATATGTATGCGTGTGTGTGATATATATTTTGTGTAATACGAAAAGTATATCATGAGAGCATATGACCACATAATAGTCGCCGCTAGATGTACTTGCAGTATTTTAAGGAGTGTTGTGATAGATATATCTTGTATGTGATTTGTATTATTCAATGTTGATGGTTAACCTAATGAAGAATGAATGAAACGAGAGATTTTTTTATCAAATCTACTTTGTATGCTTGTATAGTTTGTGTTACATTAATATGCAGTTTTGTGGCTCTCTTGAGATAAGCTCTATAATTGTTTACCTTTAACTAGACCAAGGTTTCCAAAGGCTATATACATCGATGTTGTATTTCTAAAATGCACAGGGGAAAACGTTAGGAACGTTCGTTTACTTCAAAATTTTTATAATTTGCTGTGTTTGATTTTCATTTGCCCAATGTATGTTTACATAAAATAAAGGGAAAATATCTATTTTATCGGTTAAGCCATTTTAAATATTGTACTTTTTAATTTCTAGATATAATTGTGGTTAAATAGTCTTGACATTTTCTGTTCCCTGTGCATTGTGTAACTTTTAAACGTTCAAATTGCCATTGCGTAAATTTGTATGCTTACTCTCCTTAACTGTAGATGTAAAGCGTGAAGTAACGTGCCAAAATGCCGCATTACAATATTAACTACCAGTTTGTAGATAATATAAAGTTGCTAAAACTATCAACTTGCTTTCTTTCGTGAGAAAAAGATGATTTGTTTATTCTCAGCTTCCAATATAATATTTTAACTATTTATCAGTTGACTTAATCGATATTTTTGCGAATTATACTATTTAAATATTCGAATCAAACGTAAAACGATGACAAATTGTTTATATACAATGGTGTGCAGATGTTATTTACGTGTTTTTGTGTCATAAGGCCCGTGATGTACATAAATTGACGATTGCGTTGAAGAAATGTGATGCTTGCATATATTGTTTACTGTGACTGATGTTCCTCATTTCTGCAAATATCCAAGTAATGGTTTTGTTATGATTATACATGTAAGATAAGTACCTACTAGTAATAAATATAACGTGTGTAACCAGATAGCTGTTTTATTTATATGTACTTTGTGCCTTTTGCTATTTGTCAGCCATCAGGTCAATTGCGTCTGTAGGATGCATTATGTAGGTTTATACTGTATTATGATAAAGATATGTAATAAAATAAAATGTGTTCAAATTGAATACATAAATTCATTGAAGTATTTGTGGAGAGAATCTTCATGGATGAGTATAAAATAACGTCATGTAAAATAATATGAACTTGTGCATATAGGAAGTTTATTTATGAGAAATATTAAGCTGACATGATATGCAAAAGAGGTCAAATGCTGAAATATGTGAAGAATCAATGAACTTCAAAGAGAGAGGGTAATGGTACATACTCTGGCAACTCATGGTGAAAAATATTTTTTTGATGGTTTAGAAAAATTTAATTTCAAGATGTATTAAATGTGTTTAGCTTAACAGAGATTATATTGGAAAAGAGAAATAGTTTATTTTATTTAACTTGCAACCCTTCTGCTCTGCGGACTTCCGGACCTCCGCTTGTAAAATGCAAAGTGCTGTGTGTCTCCTTAATGTTTTCCTTTTTCTTTACATCCATCTTTTTTCAACAAAAAATCTTATACAAAACTAAACGTAAAAGTGCCACCAAAGTAACACGTAAACAAAACTTGCTAAAAAAAATTGTTGGCATGCAAAATGAAAAGTTTTATGTGAAGATAAAATATGGTGAAAAGTTACGGACGTTTACCAATATTAAAATTAGGAAATTGGATAAGTGAAACTATGTGATGTAGTATTTTTTCTACTTACTTACACTCCTAGGTTTCGTTGTATTACATCTTCAGGTGGGATATTAGCAAAGATTCTTTTTATCTTTATCTTTGCTAATATCCCACCTGAAGATGTAATACAACGAAACCTAGGTCGAGGTAAAGAAATCAAAGAAAATAGAAATAAAACTACATCACATAGTTTCATTTAATTGTGACCAAATATATTCAAAATCAGATAAAATGAATGCTTGGAACAAAGTTGAGGCTTTGTTTTATTGTCTTAAAGTTTTTGCGACGCACAGTTATTTCCCACAGCTTTTGATGTTGTTTGTCCTTAGGGAATAAATGGATAACTATATTTTCAACTGCAACTGAACAACATTGATATATGTTTATTGTAAATCAAGATTTAAGCATCAAAAAACCAATGAAATTCAATACTTCTCAAGACAAACTGATATAAATTACAAAATGTCACAACATATTTATTTACTATGTTTATGTATAGTGCAGGTAGCAGCCCCCTAGCGGGAGAAATTGGTAGTAAGATTCCCTATTGTTATTGGTTCATGCAGATGTACAGTGACAGTCATAATGTTAGTAATTCTTGGTTAAAAATAACTATAATACTCATTGCATTAGGGGAGAAAGTGGCAATTTGTAAAAATGTGTGAAAGGTACAAAATGTATTCATCAAAATCTCTTGAAATAATGGCTTCAACTCTACATACCGCTTTTAAAGATCATTGATCTTGAAAAAATCTTTCAAATGTTGGAAAAAAACTTCAAATAAACTGTGATATAAATTTTCATCAACTGGAGGAGATATTGTTGCAGTGGTTCTCCTAAGCCCGTGTTCTAAATATTGTTGTTGCAAGCAAAGCTCAGGAGGTGGCTCCCATCCCAAGTATAATAATAACCTTTGGTAGTTCAAATGGATGGCCTGGTCAACTTAATCAGTGTCATGACATTCTGGAGAATTTGAGTCTATAGATAGACACCTATGTGTTGCTACTAACTATAGTACTGTTGACATTAATCAATGAATTTACTTCTAATGACTTTTTAAGTGCCGATGAATTTGGACTTTTTTCAAATTAATATTTGATAAATCATTAGTGCATTGGGATTAAAAATGAGGGCTGTTATTCTTAAATTTCACGTTTCTTCCGTATTAAGCATAGGGAAGAATAATGGTATTATTTTGTGCAAATGCCGATGGTATTGAATTGGCTTGGTACAATTATGAAAGTAATTTTATAGTCTTCAGATACCTTTGTAGAATTTTTGGGATGGGTGCTTGTTACTTAACCGTTAGAGTGCCGACGAGCACCATCGCGCTCGTGCGCATACTAACTAAATTCGCCACGAGCGCGATGGCGCTCGTGAAATCGTTGAAGTGTTGCTGTTTAGCGGTTTGCATGCATCACTAATTTTTTATCTTTCTACGTGTTAGATAAATTTCAAATTATAATATTATTAGTAATTACAATATAAAAAGGATCCAGGAAAAGAAAATTTTTAACCCATAATATTGGAATATGAAAATAATTCGAGTGAAAATGATTTTTTTCAAGTTGTGAAGGAAGTGATAGTGGGAGTGACATTGTGGTGCGCTCACAATTTTGCGTAATGCAAATTTTGAGTGATAGTGATAATAGTGACGATAACAATTATTTTGCTGATATGGAGGATGTAACGGACTGCAAAAATGACGATGTGACCTTGATTTCTGTTTTTGTTATAATTTTTGTTCACAATATATATTTCCATAATATTTTTTGTATTTTATTATCCTTGTACAAGTTTTTATTAAAACACAGAAAAAATTATTAAAATTGGATAATTTTTGGAAGAGATACAGTTTTTTTTCGAGACCACTAATTTTTATTTAGTTATCAATACTTGATTTACTAGAAAAGAAAACTAGAGAAGAACTTTTATGACTTGTTTCTTATATAAAGAAAAATCTAAGTGGAAGGCTAAGCTTAGCCAACTTTTGTTGAAATTATTTGTGGAAAACTCACAAACTTCTCTGAATATTGGAGTTTGCGAAGAGAAACCCGTTTCAATAAATCTCCGATTAATAATCAGTTCTTTTTTAATAATCGATTCAATCTTGCTTACATTGAATGGGGATGGGTAGTTGTATTTTGAAGCAGATGATAATCTCCTCTTTTGATATAAAAACTGACAGAGAAACTTTATCAATTATTTTAGTAGTTTCATACACCCCCCATGAACGCACAGCTGCTAGTTAGTATTTGAGAGTCTCGAACAATATTGACAAATGTTTTGCTGGAGTCTTCTATAAGTATCAATTGCGCAACAAATAATATGTAATAGCAGCTCAATAATTTATAGTAATATAAATATATGAATTTCATAAGAAAACATAAAGAAACGGTAATAAAATATACACTTGAAAACACCAAGAATACTCTGATCAAAATATAAAAACATATGATTCCTAATCAGAAGGTTGTCTTATTTCCGGACCAATACCTTCACATATATGAACAGCATGATTTTACAACTTCCAATCATAGTGTAATGAAATCCCATAATAGGGAAATCCACTTGTGTGTTTTTCTACTACCGCACACAATGAGAATAGTGTTTTTATAGTTCCACTTAGAGCAAGTGTACGAGATTTTTTGGTATTACAGAAAAGCATAAAAATATCCTGTCACGAGAGCCTCTACGATCGGAAGTTGTAAAATCATGCTGGCTGAATCATGCCTATAATTTCATATGGTTGACAGTTCATACATATCTAGCAAAATTATTTTTATATTAACGCCAATGGAAGTACCCAAAATGAGTGTGCATCACACAGATGCATATTCACCCTTTTTATCTGGTTACGGCCTTTGAATTTTTAAGTGGTCTTTAACTTCCATAGAGCAACAAGTAACTGGGAAAATTTATTAAAAATAGTTTTCTATTCAAATTACACTTTTTATAATTTGAATATTTATTTGCTTTAATTTTGTTTTTCAACATGAAAGAGAGTTTTCGAGGTTGAAATAAGTAACTCACTCTCCATCATTTAACCCTAATGAGAGTATGTATCTTTGTACAATAACAACAAACAAAGCTCTTGGTTCACTGCAGAAACAGCTGGTATGCCTGAATTGGATTTGGTTTCTTTGATGTAGTTGCAGTATTCCAGAAACAGGTGAAACATTATTTAGGATTAGTTTGCTCACGTTTTCAATATCTATCAGAAATGTCAAAATGTTCTACTTTCTGTGGTTTCACTTTGTATTTTTTTCTAATATTTTATAGGCATCTATAGTATTTGTAACATGATACTTACCATATGCCACTCTGTTATCTAATTTTTTTACTGAACCTCCAATATCATTGTCAAGTCTGGCCAATTTCGCAAAAAAACTTAGTTGAATAAGATCATTTCAATTTTGTTGTAAACAAATTTAGCATTAAAAAATTCTTCTTTTGGCAGTATTTATTGATTACTTGCCTTATCAGAAAAATATGTACGGTACTTATAGTTAAATATTTTACTTGAGCCAATTTAATAATTCGATTGAGATGTGCCTAGATGGTATAAAGTGCATGACAGTTTTTATCTACAAAATAGTAGAAAAGAATTCTCTTATATCCCGAAGAATGCTTTGATTGAACCTCTTTTGTGAATTTGCATTTGCAGCTTCCAGAGAAATAGCATAATACAAAAATCTCCCATGTATATTAATGCATTTTTAGTACTGAATTCTTTACACAGGGTACTCTCTCCAATTGAAAAAATTAGTTTTCAATGATAGTCATTTGTATTCAAATTCAAATACCAATTGTCACACAGTTCTACAGATTGTTCAATATTTTTCTTGCTGGAATTTTCATTCTTATGGCTGGTAAATGGCTGTCAAATGGATTAACCATTTGATATCTGCTATCGTACCATCGAGGTTTTGTTGATTATATTAAATGTGAAGTAATTTGTATTTTTTACACTTATTATGCATTCTATCATGTTTTTATTTCACAAGCAACTATTTTAATTAATTCTTATACATTTTGATATATAAATCTTTAGAATTTAGAGCAGCAAACAGATAATCCATATCACTGGGCTTAATGTGCAGGCAAGTGTATCCTCTTTAGTGTTTGGTGAAATTGTTCCATATTTAAAGTATGTACTGAACTGCATTTCCCTTCGTTTTTACAAATTATGCAACATCTACCGTGTATCTGATTTACATTCCATTTTTCCTTTTGTGTTACATTCTAGTTTTCCTGCTGTACCTGCTAAAATCGTCTAGTGAAGAATTTCTCTATTTACTTCAGTTTTTCATTTTCCCATTTTTCCTTGTTAGTAACTCTTATTTGGTTTTTTGACTCCCCATAGTTGTCCGACATTTTCCTGTTTCATTTATAACCACTTGTTTTAATAATTGTTTCTCTGCATTTTTGTTTACAATTTTTATATACATTAGGTAGTGAAGATTCCATAATTTCGTTACGTTTTTTCAGCGTATCATTTTCAATTGCAATAGGTTAATATGCATGCCATGCTTCTGTTATGCACAATGAAGCCTCTTTCGTAGTCTGTCTAGTGTTGATCTTAATTTTTTTATATACTTTAGTGTTTCTATTAGGTGTTATAAACTTTATGTTTAATTTTAAGTCTTTCTTTGGGGTTTGTCTTTTCTTTTTGGCTCTCACCACATTTTTCTTTATTTCATTTTTATTCAACTGCTTTGTTCGAGGTTTTTTCCATTTTTTTTTCAATTTGTTTCTATACTTTTTGGTTTACTCTGCTACTGTGATAGCCATAGCCTTCCTCATCTTGGTTCTATACTTCATCCTGAATAAATATATACTATATTATATAGCACCAATCATATCATGAAGAAATATATCAAGATTATTTTTTACCCTTTTGGGGCAATCTTCAGAAAAATTAAAATAAGAAATATATGTATATTATTTTTATTGCACTATTTTACCTTTAAGTATTGAACAAAATTTGCTCAAAAAAAGATCACCAAAAGACACAAAAACAAAAATATAAAAATAAGTCATCTAAAACGACATCATCTATCTAAACTTAGCTAAATAATTATTTACTACATGAGAAATTTCAACTCGTATATAAGATGAAGTGATGCATCTGACATTTCTTTAAGATTAAATAAAATATAATTTTAGACTTTTCAAAATAATCAAGTACCCGACATTCACTTTCATTATTATACATCTATAATATTATAGCATAATAATAATCTATAATAGCTTAAAATGTGTTGTCACTATGTATGAATTAGTTTTATAAGCGACATCATAAAAATGGTATACTACATTTTAACTCATACTGAATTCTCAGAGCAATATGGCATCAACCATAAGTGATAATATTACAATAACTAAAACAAACTTTATTTGGTAGTTTATTTTTGTAGATCTTAAACAGAAATTCTGACTAAATAGGAATTTCCACTCTATCATTTTTTACAGACAGGAGACATAACATAATATATTGTATTTTTATTCGTCATCATTGAACTTAACATTCAAAGTTCCTTGCTAAAAAACTATCCAAAACACATTTAAATGCGTATTTGTTGAGTATGAAAAAGTGAATTAGTTGAAATTAATACACTTTCTCATATTCGACAAATATCTTCAAATATTAATTTTTGAAATTTTTATATATAGTGACTCTGTTAGGGCTGCTTTTGTAGCTAATTGATTGCAATTTTTTGTATTATTAGGAGACAAATATATAAATGATTATATATTTGCCTCCTAATAATATAAATGATTGCAAAGTTGGGCAAGGTCTGTGTGGCAAATAAATTAGTGTTTGTGTTGATGTTATTATTGTCATTTAGGCTTACAAACATAATAGACACACTTAAAATCTTACTCTAATCAGGTAAAAATTGGCATTCATTATAATAGCTATTGAAATGTACAATTATATAAAATAAGCTTATTGTAATGCAGATAGAGTTATTTTACATTTAATAAAATTTAAATATTACATTGAAGTGTTTTTGCGAAATGGACGATTTTACGGACACTTAGTGCGAACAACAGAACTATAGTAAATAAAGTTACAATATTAAAATCACTTACTGCCTTGGCACAAATTTGAAGAAAATTGTCAACATTATTTCTCTAATTTACCTTCCGCCAAATAGATACCGGGAATTGTTCACTAATAACCTAAAATTTTGGTTTACTCATCCAAATCAATTTTATCACTTTAATGGGATATGTTTCTGCCAACAAATAATCCAATCATGGAAACATTTGTTATAAGCTCTTTTTGGTATTGCCTTCAACTCCTGCAAATTGTGTTTTATAGCTTCAATGGGCTCAAAACATCTTCCATGATACGGTAACTCGAGTTCGGGAATAAAAATGTCCCTCGGGGCCACATTTGGTATACATAGTGCGCAAATGTCAATGTACGAGATGATGTAATATCGTGGTAAAAAATTGTAAGTTCTAATCAAAGGTTACGTAATGCCCAAATAATTTTGTTTGTTACTGTGTGCCCCTCTGGAAGGTCTACCAAGAATACAAAGTTAATGGTGTTGACCGTGGACTTTGATTGACATGATTTTGATTTAATACCGATTTTAGCGTGGTTTTTTTCAGTTTCTGCTTGTTATCAAAGCGGTTTTTTAGATTGGTTTGCATGCCAAACTTACTAACCCACGTCTCTATCAATTTTGACATATTTCATGAATTTAAGCTTCGGATTGGCTTGTTCAAGTATGTCCTGAACAACCAATTGGTTGTGCTCTATTTCAAGAGATTTATGTGCTATATAGCATTTCATACTCAAAACATGAACTAAAACACCGTGAACAGATTCGTGAGACTTGTTCATATCCTGAGCTATATCTTAAACTAAAACAAATCTTTTTCCTTACCATGATAAAACTGACCAGAATGAGTCAATCTTCAACCACCACTTGTAATTCTCAGATGTTTTTAGCAATTCAGTACAGTAATTATGTTGAAAACACTGAATTTAAGGCAAAATCTTTTCATTATATTTATAAAAAGCAACAGAGCTCTCTTGAGGTTGACTAACTTAACCAACATCTCCAAACAAACTGACAGACGGATTGAGACAAAATTCTATACCACAGTTAGGTCTTTTGATATTAACTTGGAGCAAAAAATGTTTTTTTAAACCTTTTACGCAGGCCTTTTAAATTAGCAATTTCTGATATTGGATAGACTGTAGTTACAATCATCGCTACTTTTGTCAATATTGGTAGCAGGTAAAATTTCTACTCGACAAGTTATCAGTTTGGTTTTGATACAGACCTATTAAAAATTCTTCTAAAGTATTAATGTTGAAGTACCGTCTTAGGCAATATTTATAAATTATTTACATACACAAATGATACGTAAATCAGATAAATTATAAGGAATTATGAATAAATTATAAGGAATCAGGATAATCAGGATAAATTATAAGGAATTATGAATGGTTTAATTTATGCCACATATATTCTTTAAACCATATTCAACAATCAAAAGAATGGAAAGCACTAAAGAAGGAAGATTTAAGGTTTGAAACTAGTCGATATTTCAGTGCAATTAAACAAATAATTATATAATCAAACTTTATTGCGAAAACTATAGAAGATTGCATAATGTATACATCCAAAATAATTAAATACTATGTACACTGTTCTCCTTAATTATAATAGCTACCGTCCCAAATGTAAATAAAAAATAATAAAAAAGGTATAGATTAACATATCTTACTTTATAAATATCTGTAATTCTAAATATCTGTAATTATAAATATCGGACTTCTACGACATGACATTTTATAAAAGGAAAATTTTCAATATTTTTCAATGAAATTAGGAAATATATTTATACTAAAGTTACATTTATTCATTCGGATATATTTGAAACATCACATTTTGCTTAATTAAATTGCAAATATACTTTTGGAGACAGTTAGATTTATTTTGGAAGTTGATATGTTATTGAAATATTAATAAAATTACATTTATAAAAATTTAAAACAATAACTGAAACTATGTTTGAATAACAGTTTTGAAGAAGTTTTAGGTCTAAAAAAGGGAAAATTAAATATAATACAAAACAAGAGGGCATCTCTGTCTAACAAAAAAAAAAAGTAAACTGACATGGTGAGCCGTCTTTAAAGTAAGCCAAAATCCACAACTGTCAATTTAGCAATCTTTAATATCTTGCAAGAGACAAAATAGAGAAGCGTACATAGAAATTAATGATCATTATATAATTTATATAATACATATTTATCACAAAATCAATCCACTTGTTCAAAACAATTTAAATCACACACAATCCATGACTTGGTTTTAAAACTGAAACATAATCACCATTTTCTTCTTTGGCAAACAATTGGGTAGTCGACTACTGTAGCTGCCGTTTTTAGAAAAAATTTCGAAAATTGGTTAAAAATGAATGATAAAGATATATAACCGTCTCAATCAATCCTGAGTATTTACTACATATGACTAATGCTAAATTTAAAACTTTCTAACGCAGTAAATTTTTAAGATTTGTATAATTTATAAAATTAAAAAATATTCAAATACCCAATTTTTTCATCTTCATCAAATTTTAAACAATCAAAAATTGTTTTTAGGTAATCAAGTAAAATAATGTACGATTTGTTATCATTTAAAAAAATGGTAACTCTCAAATTCACAAAAACACTTACTATCTGGGCCTGGAAAAAATAAATTTTGGCTTAGCATTAAACCTAAATCTACACAGAAATTGAGAAACTTATATGGTAAAAAATTATTGTAATATCAATTATATTTTGTAGTAAATATTACTTCAAGAATAAAATATTTAATATCAAATGGGCATTGTGTGAAGTTCTACACTTATAAATTACTTCAAAACCATGGAATTCTTAAGAACATGGGGGAAAAGTGTAAACTCAATGTTAGAAATTGTTTTATTTTAATTTTTGAAATAAAACATTAACCAAAATTTATTTTATGCTTTTCATACATTGTAATCCAGGTCCAAATCCTAAATTTTACTCTTTCAATATTAGTAAAACATATCCAACAATACAAAAAAAATTTAATACAGATTGTGTTAAAAATCTAACAAACAGTTGTGTTAATGAAGAGAAAGCTTCACACGACACGATAAAAATTATATTCAAGATAATTGTGCATATTTATTTCAGTCGAAATTGTTCAGGACAGTCTTAAATTTGAGCAGAAAAGTGGATGACGGAATGTCAAAAGTGTCTTTTTGAGTATACATGACAAACAACAATAAAATTATATGATTAAAATTACAGCATATTAATATTAAAGGATTAATTTGTTACATTTAGCTTAATTATTATTCATATGATTAATTCTGTTATAACTGAGTATCCAAAGAAGTAAATTTTGTAAATAAACAATGTTCAATCTAACAAGGAAATGTAAATATTTGTCTAAAAGGTGTAAATCCTCCAAATTAATAAAGGTGTAAATACTAAAAATTGATAACTACACAAGTTCAACAGTTTATTCTTACATTCATTTACATTTATTATTCAACTGTTGTGACAGAAGGATATATGCTATGTTATAAAAGACATTATCTTTTTTATTTTTTTAATTCAAAAGGAAATCTCAGAAACATAAGTAGTTGCTCTTAAATAACTAGCTTTAATTGATCAATCAAGAGATTTGATTGGCCAACATAAATCATGTCAATAACTTAAATGGCCTTAGATATAAAATGTAATTATTTTTTTATCATAGTGAGTATCAAAATATAGGTAAAAATTAGTACTGCATTTAACAAGGCCAATGGCACATTCTATTATTTATAAAACTAATTTCAAATCGGAAGGTAATAAATGGAACGAGCAAACTAGCCATTAACTTCTCGTTAGTTTTATAAAACATTTACACTGTACTTTTCTGTATATAAATTCTGTATAAAAATGCGTACTTAAAGATATTGTTTTTCAACTGAAAATAAATATAAATTGTAAACAATAATCTTGTGTTAGTATTTTGGAAAACAAACATCTAAAAAAAACAATTTAAAATCGACATATTCGAAAAGGGTGAGTTCCTTATAATATTCGAGGTTATTATAATTTCAGAGTAAATAATACTTGCTATCCAAACTTTATGTGCCATTTTTAGTCTAGGAAGATGTTTAAGTGGTGTCTCCAGGAATTTACACAGTTTCGTATTCTTTGCGAATGGATCTGGCCAAAGCACAGGCGAAGATTACCCCGAGGAGCTGTCAACAAATTTCATAGATTAAAATGGTGATGCAAATTTTATTTAATTTTACACATAAATAGTTCATAAATATATATCTATATATTAGTAAGAATATAGTAGTTATTAAAATGGTACTTAAGGACAAACACTACTAGCAAAAAGACAACTAAGAAACGTCTGTGAACTTTTTTATGGTTGTTTCTGTACAGTTTGTACAATATGTAGTGACATCTGACATTTATTTGTGAATACCAATAATTGTAAAGTGGTAAGTGATACAAAAAAATTTATGCAAACCATGTGAAGATAGACAATGTGTTTATAAAACAAGAAGAGTTTATCTAATTAGGATGTTTATAGTTACCATAAAGATAAAAAATAGTATGAAATGACAGGTACATAAAACTTTTAGAATTTTTGAATACATATATAAAGAATGAATTGTCTGCAGAAATGTTTATCAATGTCAAAGAATTGTGAAGGTAAAAGAGTGATTTGGGCTATGCAGAACGTAAGAACCGAAAAAGAGAGACAAAAACTTATGCTACAAGTTATATTATTAAAAAAATGGTAATGTGAAGTGTCTGAATCGGGGTGTCACTCACTCTCAGTGTTGCTAACTCAATGATATAGTTCCTCATCAGCATTCTTAGTGCAATGCTGGACTTAGACCTCTCTAATATAGATATATATCATTGGGGGTAATGCCCATAATTGCCACTCTTAGACACGTTGGTGATCGTAATGTATAGCTTCTCACACCAGTGAAGCTACTGCCTCTCACTAGTATGTGGTATTTAGTGTGGTCTGTAGTATATTATAAACATCACTCCAGTCCGCTCAACGTGTTTCTCATACTACTGAACTATTCTCAAGATTTTTAGCAATCTCATCCGACCTAGAATCTAGTCCATTATACTTCCTTTTTTTTAAATGCAAAGGTAATGGATGCAAGAATAAAAATTTTCCTTCAAAAATAAAAATTGTTTACAGTTATATTTGAAGCGAATAACAGATTGAGTTTACTGTGATAACCTTGTTGCAGTTCACTGTCAATGTAAACATTGCGAAATAACAAGTTCACATTGTTTTGATGCTATTGTTACCGACAACATTACTTGACGAGGTCACTTATATTACGTTCTTCGTAAAAGAATTTTTGTGTTGATTTATTACTAAATTATTAAATGCTATGTTTTTAATATTTTTAGGATTAAGAGTATAAGTAGCAATATGAGTATTTTGCATGTTTGCTATAAAATAAACGGTTATCTTACCCTTCTGTTTGACAATTTCAGTCATTCCCACCAAAACATAATATGGCTTTGGGTTTAATTGTGATAGGAAATTTTTTTGATATGTATGACATATAAGAGATATAACAGCGCATCCAATGATATGAAAGAATGTTATTAATAATTCAAATGTTATTATTTGAATAATTTTAATCAAACATTTTGTCTTCATAAATATTAAACTTCTCCATAGTTAACAAAGATATAGCCTCTTCATTGAATATAGAAAAGTAATGCTCGTGTTTATAAACTGTTACTTTGTGCAGTGTGAAGTGGCCTGTAAATGTATGGCTAAGGTTCAGTCATACAATTGCTACTTATGAACGACACATTTTTTGAACTTGGTTAAGCGAACGCACTAAATTCATTCCGTGCAAATGTTTGGTCAGTTAGCAGTGATTATTGTAAATAATTTTGCTCACAAGTCAAGCGTCAGCTGGCAATCAATTATCACTGTATAGTGTTCAAAAGGGGTTTGATTCAATTTTATTTTTTAGTTTTTAATTTGATTTTCAGTTTAATCTATAATTTTATACCTCATTATGGACGATACTTATACAATTGAAGCTCATTTTTTAAAATATTTTTATGCAAATAAACTCTTCCTTCTATTATCAGTAGGCTTCGATAGTTATCCATTACAAGTTGATCATGGACCATTTTGTAAATAGTGCTTCAAGGCCTTGTTCCTTGCGAAATCGACATACTTTTCTAAAGTTGATATCACAATATATTTTTAGGGATTGTCAGTCTTATATGATTGATCTCTTCCACATATGTTAAAATGTGGAAGAGATTATAAACGTCACATTCTTTGCTTTCAAATGATGACATATTTTTTACTGCTATGGATACACTAGAATACCACCACAATCTATTTGTTTTGGCTTAAGTAATGGTTTCATGAACACAACGAAATGACAGTAACTGTGCACGTTTAGTTTGGTTTATGAATACATGTAACAAATTTGTTTACAAAGGCTGAATAAAATACTATTTATATTAGTTACTTACTATTATATTAGTTACCCGCTATCTGATTTTACCACAGCTATAATATCTGCCAGAAGTTGAGGCTTCATCAATAATTATGATAAAATGAAATGAAACCTCGAGTATAGAAAGACAGATTAGAGAATAACTCAGCGCTTGCAAGTTTTACATAAATTTGTTTGTAATGATATATTATAGTCAGATTCACTCGCATTATGCAGAGTGAATTTTACAGAATGTCTAATTTTGCAAATGTTTCCCATGTATTAACTTGGGAATATTTATTTACATCCAAAAATACTTCCATTGAAAGTGAAATGAGTCAATCTATACAATTTGTTTTAAAGAGTAACTTTAAAAATAGCATTTTGTATTGTTATTAAACAAATTGGTAGTGCAAACAAGTCACGCAGAGATCGCGAGAGTGGTGAAGTGAAATTTTGTTATTTTCACTAGTTTTTTATCAATTATCACTTTATAATTATTGGTATTCACAAATAAATGTCTGACCTTCAAGTGTTATGGAGACATTCATGACCCTAGACATTATAATTGTATATATATAATCTGATGTTAATGAGAATAATTGGTGTCAGATGGGCACGTCCCACTTCCCAGGAAATAAAGATCTATTTTACAGTCGGATAGAGATCTATTTTACAGATGGATATATTTAGAGGAACGCAAAAAATCATACCAGTATATGTAATTTGAAAACATCTATATATATCTTAAGGCCATCTATACCAGTATACGTAATTTGAAAACAGGATTTCAATTGAATTTTATTTACAACTTTCATTTGTTTTCTTTGGTTATCTGTTAATTTCTTTAGTGCGTACAATATTCAGTATTGAATAGTGTAAGAAATTTAACATTTTATTTTTGTTATTTTTCCACAAATTTCATTGCATTAAGGGAATATCATTTAATAAAGAATTAAGTGATAATAACAACAGAGAGAGATGACAGATTTATTGTTAGCAGTGTCTTAAGAAACCGCACTTCAACTTCTTCCGAAGTAAGAATCAAGCTTCAAGAAGTTTGACAAGTGACAGTTAGCACCAAAACCATTAGAAGAGGATTAAGGTGGTTGGAATAAGAGCATACTTGCCCATCAGAGGACCTTTACTCACCACAGGTAACTTGGTCCAACTTTACTCGTTTGCATCGAAACTGGAATAATGACACTCAGGCAAGGGTACTCTTTACTAATAAGTTCAGATTCTCTCTTATGTCAGAAGACAGAATCTGAATGGAAGGGTTAAAATATGGTATTTGGAAATATGGAGAAAGATATGCTCAGTGTAACATTGTTGGAAGAGAGCCTTATGGTAAAGGGTCAGCAATGGTATGGGGCGGTATTTCCTTAAGAGCATGTACAGAGCAAACCATCGTAAAAAACAGGTCCCCGACTGCACCAAGATACGTAACGGACATTCTAGTGTGTCTAGATTATTGTGCCTTTTGTACCGCATACTGAAGATGATATTTTTTTAATGCGTGATAATGCTCAACCTCACAGTGCAGCGATCTTTTTGAAGTATTTTATTGCGGTCGAAATTGAAGTTTTGGGGTGACCAGCATACGCTAACTTAAGGAACCTGAAAAGTGTATTGAGGAAGAATGGATCTAATGCCACAAAGTTTCACTGAAGATTTAATAAAAAGTATGTCCAGACGGATGCAGGCAGTTTCACAGCAAAAGGAGGTAACACTAAATACTGACTGTGTCACTAATTAAGAAAAAAATCAATTTTCACTACTTAGGTCAAAACTCCTTACAATTAAGGTACTGCGATTAGTACCTTTAATTTGTTTTTTTTTCATTAAGTCTAAGTTTTTTTATGTTTACAAATGTTAATCTAATTAACTGACTCAATTCAATGAGTATTATAAGCTTATATAACACATAAATCTGTTTCCATGTAAATTAGCCCCTTTTTATCTTTCCTCTAAATATGTCCATGGGTATATTTTTTGATTAACGAGTTTACATTTATCATGGCAGATAGCGGTGAATATATCAGACCAGACTACTAGAGGCCCCAAACAGCATAAGACCATTTCAATAGTTATATGTTATGCTAGGTGTTACTTATTCAGTGCTGCCAATGTAAAATTTTAGATTCTCCACTGCGTTAGGCATAAATTCACGAAATTATCCACTGCCTTTTGATTTATTCCCCGCATGATGTAAGGAAATAAAATATTGCATGTTTAGTTCATAATTTTCCATATAATTAAGATAATTTGAGTAAAACTAACATTAAAATAGCAGTAGTAAAAACCATTAAGCAAAAATACATAGGAAAAATTTATTAGTGTTATAAATCTCTTAGTTTCACAACTGAAACTACACCCTTTAACATGTTTATTTCTTTGCTTCCAGCTTACCCTTTTTAGACTCTAACTTTAATAGATTTCTTGCTTTAGATACCCTTCCTTGGTACTCATTAAAGCAACAATAGTGTCATTGCTCTGCTGTACGTTATAATGTTATTTAAGGCGCTAAACACCCTTTCTACTGAAGTGTTTAAAAATGGCAGTATTAAAATTAGACCTATTGCTTTTTCAAAATTTTTGAACAAATAAACACCGGTGTCATTTTTTAGTTTAAAAATGTTTGGCCAAATATTTATGTTGTAAGTGTAACGTCTAATCCTAATCTCTCAACATCTGTTAATGCAGGTTCGCGCCCGTCTATATCGAGGGCTTTGGGGGAAATGTACTTATTTAAAACGGGAAAGAGTTTTAAATACATTGTGCAATAATGTTAAACAAAGATCCGTACAATGTCGGTTCCTAATTTCACATAAAAAGAAAGATAATATTTGTAAAAGGAATTTAAATGACTGATACTTTCATTTGTGTTTATACGTAAATAAATTTCCTGAAATCATACAAAATTTTGTGATTCTTGGAAGTTAATCACTAAACTGCTGGGTTTTGAACACGCGTAGGAAATTTGCGAATAATTGGAACAAATCTACTTCCGGTTTTAGTTCATGTATTAAAGATGCTTTAGATTGAAACATTATATTGGATGATGTCAATGTATCCAGACTGTAAGATATAATTCGAAATACATGATTATTGATTTATTGTCAAGTGCAATAAACATTTCTTCCATAGTTTTTGATGGGTCCTCAAAAATGGTTAGTCTGAAGCATGCTTTTAGAGCCAACAAGAATGAGGCAGATTTAACATTTTGCAACCTGGAAAAATTCTTAAAAATCCTTACACTTTAACTGTTCATGAGAACTTCTAGTAAAATGCGATTCAATATCGCGTAAGAGATCTTCCACAACTTTGAAGTATCAAACATGTCTCTGAAAGTGATAAATATATCATATAACAGGAACATTTGACACATTCAATATGAGGAATTGTCTATTTTAACTAAAGGTAATCATAGATAATCATAGAGTGCCGTAGCTGTGCTGGAAGATATACTGTCAAATACCTTTTTGTCTAAAACCTGGAATTCCCCAATTGGAAAAATCCCGACTCTTTCCCCACGTTGACTTCCCATTCCCCGCTATTCGGGGAATTCCTCGCCAATTAGCAGCACTGTACTTATTAGATCTTAGTTGATATGCGCATACATTAAATTTTTATTAAGGTTCTGTAGCAAGACGAGGGATCTTTATAGCTGCCCGCCTTCGAATTAGCTGTCTTAGTAATGAAATTTTGCAAGAAATTAAATGGTTTATAAGGAAGTCTCAATTAATATGCAGCACAGTATTAAAAAAAATAAATGTAAAATGGGAGTGAATTTTTTCCGTGTATCTTTTTGGATGAGGTAATTGAACAGGTCTTTTGAAATGTAACTGAGATTGTATTAACCATTTCCACTTTTTAAACTCCGTTTACAGAAGAAAAATGGTTAATACACATCTTTGAACCTTAATACTCAATCACATATCAATATTAAGCTTCAAAGTGACATGTGATACGATACATTCTAATTTGTAAATCATGAGGTTCTGAAAATTCTGAGAATAAGGGTTTGATTAGAATTTTTAAATTAAATTTTTAGTTAACCTGCAATCAACAATTTCAGGGGCTATTCCACTGTGAAGTCCAGCTTTATATATTTGTTCCCATATAGTCGATCCAGATTATTTTTTATAACAATATCTTCAATGTGCAGATATATACTGAAGATATTGTTAAGAAATAATGATCTCATTATAGTATGGATAAACAGTTTCGAAACGCTTACAATAAAGACGCAAGGGTTCGGGCCTCTGCCCCCCCCCTCACCAGTTACAAAATAATAAAAATTGTCTACCATAAAAGTTTCTATTGTTAAATAAAATAGTTATTGCCATCCTTTTCTTTACCTTCATATAAATATCTTGATTAATAATATAGCTCAAGCATAAAGAATATAGTCTTTAGCAAAGAATGCAAATAGAAGTTGTGTAAGATTACCCATTCATTACTAGCAACATCATAGTTGTGCATCAATTCAAACAAAGGTTGTTAACGTCACTATGGATGAGTTTAGCCGTTAGTTTTATATTTAGTATTGTCTATTTACAACTGGTAGTTTTATATTCATAGTATTGTCATAGTATTGTCTATTTACAACTGGTAGTTTTATATTTAGTATTGTAATTTACAGTGGTACCAAAGATTTTTTGAGTGTAAAAAAGAAAAGTAAACTTTTTATGCAATAATTCTAATTCGAGTAAAGAAAAGCTCTAATCGAATTAGAATGGGATGGGAGAAGGATGAAAAATCATTATATATATATATATATATATATATATATATATATATATATATGTATATATATATGTATATATATATATATATATATATGTATATATATATTTCAACACAAAAAGAAAAATAGTTTTCTGATATGTATAATATTCTATAATAGCATAATAATGACACAAAAAAAATTAGTCTGGTGCTAAAATAATCAGCTGATTGAGCACATGAATATTGTATCAAAGTTCTAGATGTTAGTTAAAGAAGATGTATAGGCAATTACCCTGATACAATGCATTCTACACTCACCTGTATAATAGCTACACCAATGCCAACTCCAGCCAGCACGAGAGCCTTATCTTGCAGTAGGTGTAACAGTTTGCCCTTGCAACCGTCCTTGTTGGCCTCTTGCATTGAGCAAGTACCCTTGCTGCCATCCGGCTTGTACATGATAGTCTGGCAGCATGTTTCTGGAATGGGGAGATGCATGTCCTCCCAATCTTGAGGACCGTTCATGCCACAGCACACCAGCTATTTTAATAAGAAATAATAAGTCTAGGCATTCTAATCAAGAGTAATTGATTTAGCGTATAGAAAGATAATAGAAGCCGGAAAACCTTTTTTTAGAATTTTTGTCTATATGTTATTTTGTGGGTTAGTCATGCAAAATCTACTGGACGGATTTTAATGAAATTTGGTATGGTAATAGTTTATAACCAAGGACAACATGAGAGAAAAAAAACATTTTTCTTTTCCTGAATTTCACACGAATGAAATCATGGGGTACAGCTGATATCAAATAAAATGTTATGAAATGTAAGTTCAATTTTCAAATTGGTGCAAAGAAAATTTGATATGTGAAGTGAATGTAAGATAGACAAGAATAATCTTACTGTACAATACTTGATCAAAAATACAACTTACTAGTTCAACTAAACTTTAATCAATGGGCGATAATAACTATTCAAAATTATTATCGAAAGAAAGTAAATTAATTACGCCATAAATCTATGCTTTTTATATATGAATATTTCTAATGTCATTACAGAGTAAGTTTGTCTCGGAAGAAGATGCACAATATTAAGAAAATGTTTACAGTGTATTTTACTTTTTTATTATTTTAGTCTGACTATGCCCTAAATCTATTAAGCATTTTATTAAATCTTTATTTTCCTCAGTGTCTTTCTTTATTAACATATGTGGTCCTCTATTTGTAGTTTTGTTCTCGGCCTGGGTGTTTCAATGTGTGAATTTCTTTAAGTGTATACGAAATTTTAAAGAATTCACATTTTTGCATAACAAAATATTTATATTGCAGATATTGGAAAAAAACCATTCATAATAAAATTTTATTGCACATAATAATTACCTTAAATAAAAACTAATCTACCATGTTTATGTCTTAGAGCTTTCTTATATTGTCTATTTATGACTGAACATATGTTTTATAACCAGCATATTTATCAATTCAAACAAAGGTTGTTAGTTCACCATGGATGAGCATCATACTCAAGTTAAATTTGATTATGGAAATACTTACAAAGTTAATGGGCATAATTAGATGATGAATATATGCATGACAAATTGTTCTATTTACAACTGATTTTATTTATTCTTTTTTTTATTATTGAATATAATAATATGATTTTGCAAATTATTTTTTGTTGTTTTTATTTGAAAACGCAAGTAGTGTATATATTTATGGTTGAATATAATTTTACTTGATATTTATCGTAGCCATCGAGCGCAAGTATGAATATTTTTTATAGAGTTATAAATGTGCAATTGTAGAATTTGAAAAGTTTAGCCTTGTGATACAAATGAACATATATATCTTACAATTTATAAAATTTATCCGCATTTTGGTATAACTGATATCCTCCTGAAGACATCACATGTGTCAACAGTGCTTGCCAACTTACAAATTTTGTATCATCAAAATTCAACCAACAATATTTTAGAGATTAATGATTTCCTTAAAACATTACTTTAATGAGAAAAAACATTAACTACAAAATTAACTAAGTAAGGAAATGGTTGTAAATGAACTATCTTATTTAATATTTGGAACAGAGATATATTAACGAAAGTTCACTCTAGATTTAATTAAAATGTAATGACCCTAATATAAATGATTTATATACTGTGATGTGACACAACAATAAATTTAAAATGAATTTTAAAAGGAAATTCTTGCCTCATGTTGAACAATGTCGAAAGTCTTGCGAATGTTGTTGTCTGCATTATACCGATGGAGAGTCACGTTGAAACGGCGCTCCACGATGCTATCCAGTTCATTGTGCTTGATATAGCCAGCAATGCCGCCAGCTAGCTCCAAAATAAATACCAACACCAGGAATATGGAAAACTATAATAAATAGGTAAATTTAAAATATTACAACTTTAAAACCAAAAATTACTCATATAAACCTGTCAAACGTGAGGAGAACTCACACTATTGAGGGTTCCATACATATTTAGGCACTCGTATGGCATTTAAGGGTACATATTTTTTTTATTAAACTATTTCAAATATTAATTTACACAACATAAATATATTGCCTACTATATCTATCACAGGCGTAAAACACTGCATATTTAAAAAATTATAAGACCAAAAAAATCGGTATAGTTTTATATCAGTATAGTTTTTCTTCATCCTTTGCGTGGGCTACTAAAAACCCTATTTTTCCATAATTTTAAGTTCAGTTGTTTCAAAAATAATGGGGGAGGAGTCATATATTTTTGCCTTTTTAAGTATACCTCCGAAGATACACCACTCCTATATATTGATTTCAAACAATTTTTTCCTATCATTTAATTTGCCCCCACCTGAAATTTCCATATAAATATTTAAGTCTTAGCTATTGAAATATATACAAGTTAATAAGTTTTATTAATATGCCAAATTTCAAGTTTATACATCAAGCAGTTTTTAAGAAAAACGACTGTGAAACGCAGACACGTGAATGATCTTGTAAGGGGTTTTTCTTTTCCTTCTGAGGTAGAGTACTCAAAAAAGATTCTATTTATTATTAGAGGTATTGCTTGAGAGGAAAAAATATGTATTTGTTGAACTTCTTTTTGAAATCATGAGGTATAAAAATAATTTAAAATGGCAATTATCATCATTCATAAGATGATGATGAACGATAAAGAGTAATACGCTTAAAAACTTTGTCATATTTTTAGCTTTAATATCCATTACAACATAGCGAACACGCATATTATCAAACTATGTGCACGCTTTTCAATTATTTACAACAGGATAAATATTGTTCCGTCAGCCCAACTAAACGTTATTTGTGATTAATATTTTGATAAATATTAGCAGTATATTTGCAATTTAGTTTATCTGATCGCATTCAGAAAAATTACAGTTGTCGCATGAATCATAATAACGATAACGATGCAACATTCTACTCTAAAATGAATGAAATAAAATAAAAAAAATAAATTCTTACTTAGTTGTTATCATAATTTATTAAGTGAGAATGGAAAAAAATGTACTGTTATTAATTTTGTTCTTTTTATTCTTTTAATGAATCTAGATAGAAAATATTTTGGGCTTTGACTAGGGTTGCCATATGTAAAATCGCTTTTTCCGGGACATTTTTACTTTATGGCAAAGTTAAAAATAAAATCTCATTCAAGTAACATTATTTATAACCTTTTGTTTATAATGCACTGCACAAATCAACATACTATAACTATTAGCGGTTTAAGAAAAAAAATTAGTTTGACCCAAAAGAAGGTTTTTTTGAACCCAATAAACCATTTAGATCAATAAAAATAAATAAAAAGTTGTCTTCTATTGCCAAAATATAAAGTAAATTTTTAAAAAAGTTTATTGACTCATTAAACAATGATAATTTAATACAATAACAGTCGTTATGTTAATCACATTTATCCAAATTACTAAAAGCTAATGCCTATATTCGGCAAAAGAAATTTGTAAAGATTTACTTCTCTTTCAGTAATTAATCTTATCTAATTGCAATCGGGAGCTTAATTTTGTAGTTTGACAATGACAATAATATTCAGTTCTTACTTTGATTTAGTTACTTTAACCCTCAACTGGCCGGGTGGTTTTTTTGTAACATAAAGGGCCGGGCGCGGTCACCGTGACCGCATGTACTTAAAGTATAATATTTTTATGATATTATCCTAATAATAAATAAATAAAAATACTCAGTGTTACTGATAGTGTTTACTTTTAATTAGGAAAGAAAAATTAACAAAATATAACTTCTATTAATGCTAAATAAAAAAAAAACATTACTCAAACGCCAAAACGAAACAAAATCTCTAAACTTCTGTATAAATTCCTTAAAAAAAAATCTTAACTAATTTTTGGAAAAAAAATTTGGTTTTGTTGTCTTAAGAGATCATATAATATAGAGAAAATAAAAAATTAATTTAAAAGATATTGTTAATGACAAATTGACAACCGTCAATCATGGTCTTGTTTCGCGACAATCGCGGCACATCTTTTGGCTATATTCGATACATATCGGCTTTCTACAACAAAAACATACATGATAGGTCTTTCGTTTTTTTTTGGGATCACAAGTATAGCATGTTTTTCTAGTTTCCAGCTTTTCTTCTACCTCGGGTATAGGTTCTTCTATGTTTAGTACTCTTCTTATAGCTAAGCGAAGCTGTCGAGTCAGATGTTGATTACTTGCTCGCCTATCTAAATGCGGTTTGATAAGACATAATGCGAGATCTTTCATAAACTGAAGCCTTTTAATCTTATCCTCTCCCACTGAGTTATAAACTATAAATGCATTAGAGCTCGCAATATCCAACAAACGATAAAAAATTGTCATCGGCCATCTACGAGTACGTCGGACAGTGCTATAGTTTGAACATCTTTGATCTAATAAGTCAACCCCATATTTAGTCTCATTATAATACATTATTACTGTAGGTTTTTTCTTGACATTATCTACTGCTAAATCGTGATGCATGCTTGATACGAGTATAACCGACCTATTTTTTTTTGGGACATAAGATACTAATGTAAATTAATTTGTGAATCCAAACAAGGAACTTTCTACTTTACGAGTTTTTGATGGTAAAAAATCTTTGGGTATTTCTCTTTGGTTTTTCTTCATTGTGCCAACAAATGTTAGACCTTTTTTCTTCAACTCTTGTACTAACTGTATTGAAGTAAACCAATTATCGGCTGTAATATTACGATTTGAGCCCTCTATTTTTTCTACAAGTCTCAAAACAGATTGGGTCGGTTTTTTTAAGTGTTTGTACTGTTCTGGTAAATCTTTTCCATCAGAATCTTTACCCACATAAATGTAGGCGTTATGTAAATAACCCGTTTTTGCATCCGTGATACACTGAATTTTTAAGCCATATTTTGCCGGTTTTTTTGGCATATACATTTTAAATTTGCATCTGCCGCGAAATGCAACCAGAATCTCATCAACACAAGCTTCAGTTCCAATTTCGCATACGTCTTGACAATTGCCAATAAAATCATTAAAAATTTCAGAAATTGGCGCTGCGGGATCATTTTCACGTCGTTCTAGCCGAGTTGAAGATTCATCAAAGCGTAATGCTAGTAGAAGTATTTTCAGTCTAGTTTTCGCCATAATACATTGATAAATACATCGGCCAGTTCCATCCGAGCTATACCAACTTCTAATAAAAAATCTGCGTGATTTTCTTTGAACACCGCTGAATAATACAATATGCCTAATAATGCTTTTAGTTCAATCATATCTAAATTATAAACGTAACTATTGTCGTCATACTTGTCTCGTATCTTTTCTAAGTGACTGTTGGTATGTGTTATAATTTTTTCAAGAGTACCCTCACGAAAAAAATTATTCCATACATCTTCTACTGTCGATTCTGCTGTAAGGCTGTGTCGAAGACTTTGACGTATTCCTGGTTGTACATCTACTATGTTATGACTTCTTGTTCTACTTCGGGCGGCAGATGGAATAGAAGAAAAGCGAAACTTATTTTTGCCGAAATAGTTTTTATCCCTTAGTTGAACTTCCTCGCTATCGGAAATACTTTTACTTGCCTTGCGCTTACGACTCGGTTGAAGACTTGACAAAGGTTGATCATCTTCATCGTTAGGTGAGGTAACTTCTTCTTCAGATTCTGAGTGGTGTGACTCATAAATCACGTGATTTGGTTCGATATCCTGATCAATATCACTGCATTCACCATCGCCATCAGAGGCAGGTTCATCATTATCCTCTTGTGTAAGCCATTCTTGTATTTGTTGGTCAAAACGTTCCATTTTGTTAATAAAATGAAGACTACACCGAGAAAGGAATTCACTTTCTAAAATAACACAATAGGCCGGGTGCGGTCACTGTGACCGCTGCAAACTTTTAAACAATAAAAACTCAAAACAAAAGACGCGTGCGACTATTACTAATCCGGGCCTCGTACTAATCGCCTGAGTTGCGAAGGTACCAGGAGGGGCAAATACCATCGAATATTGGAAGAGTATAAAATTGACAGTGTTGCACCTACTGGGGTCATGGTGACCGCACCCGGCCTGTTAAGGGTTAATCAATTTATAGCCATCGGGATTATTTAACAGCGCATGTTAAGAATGCAAGACTCTTCGCAATTTATTAGAATTTAAGTGAAATTATACTTGAAAAATATTTGTGTTACTTGTATATAAAAGATTCTGGTGATGATGATACAATTAATTTGTGAAATATACATGAAAAGCCTTTTGCCAAATATTTATGTAAAATTTCAGTATATTTACTATTTTCGTAAAATTTATTAAAATAATATCACTTTCATATTAAAACCTTATAAAAATAAAAAATGCTATTTATATTTTAATTATTTATACCCAAGTATCATGAGATGTAAAGGACGGCATGATGTTTGTCCTCTACAAACAAAACAGCAGATTTTACCAAATTGGATATCGAAAGGCAAAAGGCGGAGATACACATTGTAATAATTTTTTTTTATTCAAATTTTTTATTATTTTTTTTACCTATTTAAAATCTTGTTATTTTCAAATCTTGTTTCAAACAATTTATTTTAAATATTTATTAACTTTTTACTATAATCCAACTATTTTCTGGTATGGGCATAACAGGTTAAGTTTTTTTATGGGAAATTAAGTTTATATCATTATTTAACTTAAATAATCAATTATACTTGTCTAAAAAAAGTATATTACATAAAAAAAAACAAGTACAGACACATGCAAATAACTTGCTGTCCACTACAGCAACAGGAAGTCACATGATTAATTCAATTGATGCACGGGTCAAGATACAACTGAGACCATATTCCGCCTATTGCAAGACTAATTAGTTGCGTAATTAAGATTTTTATTCAACGTTTAAGTCCTTTATTCTTCCTTCAAAAGCTGATTCTTATATAGCCATTTCCGGTTTGAGAAACAATAGTGAAAAAAACAATCAAGTATAAGGTTTAGTTTGTATGATTAATGGTCTAATCAATACTTCTAAAACTGGTTCAAATCAGGTTTAGAAGTAGAAATATTATAGTCTAAAGAAATGTGGGGTCTTTAAAAGCCCAGGTTTTAGAAAATTTCAAATTATGTAGTCTTTAGGTTAGCCTTCTTACTTTAGGTTAGCTTTTTAAAAAGGATTACCCTGACGCTCACGCTGGTGACACACAGTCTGCGCGCACGTGACACACAGACGTGTGTTTCTGAGCGAAGCTCTGAGCCCATACAACGACTGACATTAACGAGTACTGTTCGAAAAAATAAACCAGAAATTCCAAATGAATTCAAGCAAAAGGGTATGGAAGAATGTGCAACATCTTTTGGTTTTCAGCCCACACAAACTTTGCTGTCTTATTGCCCAAAGAAAAACAAATTTGTTATAATGCTTTCAACAATGCATCGTGATAGCATAATTGATAATAATCAAAACAAATTACCAGAAATAATATGATTATATAACAAAACTAAAGGGGGCCTTGATGTTATATACAAGCTTATTGGTACCTACTCAGTTGCCAGCACTGGTCGCTGTGGCTGCTATTTACTTTTCTGGATATAGGTGCAGTAAATGCTCATATTATACTGGATACCGTCCGCCTGTTAATAAGATGGAGCACAGTTTCAAAGCATTTGAACTGTGTTACCCAGAATTGAAAACCGTCAAAGCATTTGAACTGTGTTATCCAGAATTGAAAACAGTCAAAGCAATTGAACTGTGTTACCCAAAATTGAAAACAGTCAAAGCATTTGAACTGTTTTACCCTGAATTGAAAACAGTCAAAGCATTTGAACTGAGTTACCTAGAATTGAAAACAGTCAAAGCATTTGAACTGTGTTACCCAGAATTGAAAACAGTCAAAGCATTTGAACTGTGTTACCCAGAATTGCAATCATGAGCAACTATAAAGACTGCCTCGTGAATTGAAAGAGTGTATACAACGATATATACCTCCCTGTCAGGACATGTCACCTGATGATAAATAATTGGTACCTATGAGAAAAAATTGTAATCACTGCTCAAGACGAACAGATAGGAAATTCAAGTCTATTTCTTACTTTTGTAAAGGTAACATTTGTCTAATTCATACCAAAACCGTATGCACCGACTGCATCCAAAATCATAACTAAGGCCACTTATGTAACCTGAAAGTATATATTCTTTTTATTTTATTCACTCAAAATCAATCACTCTATTGAAGGAAGTTCAAACTTCAAAATTTAATGAATCGAATCGAGGTCGAATTTCGACCGCTGGACAACCATGTTAAATTAGTGCAGCAAATTGGGTAAGAAATTGATTTTAAGAATTATCATTTCTTTCTTACATTGAGAAAAATCTAGCAATTTAAACAACAAAGAAAACCACTGTACATATTAACAATAAATACCAATCATGTTGTAGACTTTGATAATTTGGCCTGACGTCCAACATGACACTTGACCCGACCTATTAGCTCTTTCGTTCCCAAATCTAATTGAAGCAATTTATAATACGATTGTTATTTATCTCCGTTGTGCATATGAAAATTGTCATATGACCACCAAGTGTTATAATTAATATAACATTACTTTGCTCTAGATATAATCACGTTCATATTGTGCAGATATTTTAAGTGTTCAATTTTTTAAACATGACATGTTAAGTTGATCTTTCAAACAAATAACAAAAATTCAAAAATCATTTTTTAATTGTGGTATTTTTTTACAGGTGTTTTGTTACTGACTGACAATGAGTTCCGACTAGTTATTTACCTATACTAAACTGTTGCTGTGGGCACATATAAGTCCTGAAAAATTTTATCGCCATGATCCATTAAAATATTGAATTTACCATTTAGATCATAATAAAGGAGCTATGGTCTACCAAATAAAAAAGAAAATTGCACATAACATTGGCTTCTATGTTTTTCCCGACACAGAAACTATACTAAAATACTGAAGTGTAATTATTACCTGTCACTAGAGGTGTGCTGAATAACACAACACAATGTATTTTTTACAACTTTGGTACATAATTTACTTTGCTTGGAGAAGAAAAATTTTATTAAATTTTATTTTTAAAAAAAACTGTTCCGCAACATTTAAATTTTTATTGAGATGTACGTGCATTTCAATTTAAAGTTGTGGTTTTAGCAAACATTGATTGTAAGGAAACCTATGCAATTATTGAATATTGAAAATAAAGTTGACAATACAATAAATAAATATGTATGCGTTTAGAAATTATAATGGGAGGGGAAAAAATATTGTATGTTTCTTCCTAGAAACTGCTCAATTTTCTGGAATAATATTTTTTTATATCTTAGCTTGTAACAATCCATATTTGTAAAAATTATAAAAAAAAATTAGCCAAACAGTTGCTAAGTTGTTACACAACAAACAAAAAACTGTCCCTTTACACTACTATTATGGATTCAATGAGCTTTTCAACACAAGAAATGGTAAGCTTTGATTCAAATAGTAGAAAAATTAAGATATTTATTTCAAAATATGTTATATTATTATCTCTATCTCTTTCATGGTTACTACTAATCTATCATCATTTTCTTCTACATAATCACTTTCAGACAATAATAATTGATATTGTATATAAACTATTTCCACCATTTCACCCAGGTTGTCTCAGGGCCCCTTTTGGGACCCGTAAAATCCCCTCTCATACAAAAGTGGGGACCTTCGAATGTCCCCTAATAGTGTCCCGTATCTACCGTCAAGCGCTTCCAAATTAAGTGTTCTGGCAAGTAACAACCACTCATCATAGCTAAACAATATTTAACACATCACCTAGCAGAGACCCTGTTTAAATCTATTTAATCACATATATTCAAATTAAATTTAAAGAACCTTCTAGAATCTTCGGTGTAAATGTTTAATTCATCCCACACCCAACTGTCAAAGTTGTTTACCACTTAATAGAAGATCATCGATTCTAACATAAATATAACGTGTGGATATATAACAAATATTTATGCCTATCAAAGATTATAGGACTATCAAACTCAGTATAAATTGTGGCATCTCCTTAGGTGTACGGTGATTTATTTCAAAACAGGAAAGCAATTAGTCTATTTAAGAAAAATAATCAACCAGCTGCTCAAGTGTATTTCATACTTCGGCAACCTGTTCAATCTCTCTTCATTTATCTATAGTTTCATCCAATGTCAAATCTATCATCAGATCTCATCATCATACATTTTGGTTATTCGAACTGGATATTTCCATAATGGATCTCTTCGGGAGGACATTTCATGAGTCTGCTAACTTAAGAAAGCAGCTGACTTTTCTTAAGCATGAGTTCAGGAAAGACTTTCGAATCTATGCCTACTGGGAGTGTCTCGGCGCTAACCATCAAATGGTGGATTAGTCATTTTTCAGTAGTAGTAAGTCCTTGGCAAATCAGGTTTCAGGTACAATCATCCGATAATTAAATTGTTTTCAATAAGACTACAAGAACTGGGTCAACATCTACAATCTATTCACCTTAAAAATAGAATCAATGTCCATATGTCTCCAGCTGAGAAATTTCGGTGTTTAAAAACCCATTTAACTGGTGCTGCAGCAGACCATATTTCACCTAATTCTGCACTAAAGAAAATTTGAAGTCATGGGATAGTTAATCATTAAGGAATCATAAGTCAACCTTAATCACTTTCAATGCAATCAAGCTCTTCCTTCACTTGAAAAATAGGGGCTCTGTTGATCAATGAAATGATCTTTAGATATACAAAGAGAAAGAAAACGAAATAAAAGACAGCGTTCATCCTAGAGTGTGGCTTAATTTGTAGGCTTTCCTCACTAAGGAAATCCACTCACTATGAGCATTTGAACAAGCCACGCAGAAGTGACAGTTTAAAGGCTACAACACCAGCAAAGTCTCATTATGGCAATAGAAGGTCTACTGCAGCGCAATTCACATAATTGGCTCCAGTCTCACTCAATACACTTCAATGGAAATTATTACATCATCTCTCACTCAGAGTTCCATTCCAAGTCCGTTGAATAATGTAGGACTTTTATCAACAGTGAGAAATTCTATTACAATTGCCCCTATCTGGATTCTTTAAAAAAAAACTATAAATCGACAAAGAGACGCTTAACATATGGGCAGACTCAACATGCCCTCCTTCATTCAAGTACTCTACCTGTTGGAACAACTACTCCTGCCCTACTACTCAGTCACAACCATCAACCATCAACACACAAATTGAGAACAATTACTGGCAAGTTTTTCTTGCACACGCACACACATAAAAAATATGTTGCAAACATCATAAACATAACTCACAGAGAAGCACACGTGCATTGATTTTATCAGGAGAAATGAATCATGCTAATGACTAATAAGGAAACTACCAAAATTAAGAATAGTGAACTTTGATCATTTTTAAAATGTGGTGAGTATCCTGTTAGTATAAGGTTCAAAGGATTTTGCGCAAAATTGAGTGAAAAGATTTACTAGTTATATAAAGACTAAGTAAATTTACAAAGCCATTGGTGCAGTGGGACTAAGCCTAGCAAGCGAAGTCCCAGACATTCACACTGCAATTTTTCTTAAATCATCATCATCATCATCATATATAATAATACGCTAAGGTTAAGATGTTACACTCCCTTTTTACAAAAAACCTCACAACTAATCCACATAAATTATATATCATTTTATAGATAATTGCTTGCTCTACCGGCATCCACAACTAAAAAATTTATTATTGCTATTGTTTTTGCAAATTAATTAATTATTAAAATTATATACACAAAACAGCAATGCTGCCATCTAACGGCTCAACGTCAATATGATTGACGGTCGGTAAAATTTTTGTTTAATTTCAAATCCACTCACGTATAAATAAAGTGGCGCTTTAGCTCAATGCTTTTGATACCTGCGCCTCTATATGTCAATTTTAGTAAAATATTTGTTTGCTCTGTCATCTGAGCTTCATAATGGAATAAATAATGCGAAGACTTCGCACGGGTCACGCTAGTTATTGATTAATTGTTGAATGATATTTAAAGTTTTATATAAGATCTGTTAGTGTGAGTAGAACTTGAATTTTATTTCACATTGTAATAAGACAGTTATCAGTTTAGATTATCTGGACTTATGTCAATCCAATTGACATAAGTCTAGCTATGTTAAAAAAAATCTGTAGTGTGGAAATAAAAGTTTCAAATTGGTTAAGAAATTTTGTTTGATCCTAAAAAAGTAACAGATAAAGTCTATGTGTTGACTTTATCTGTTACTTTTTTTAAATTGTTAGCATTTAATGTGACACATTATTTTTTTATACATAAATATTCTACTATGTCAATATATCTTACATTCATCAATTGCTGCAATATATTAAGAAGTAATAAGTTTCAGAAAATTCGTAGTACAAGTTATGACTGATAGAATTTTACATATTTACTGTATTTTTTGATACTTGTAATTTTAATTTTCAAACTATAGATCTTTCAGTTGCTTTATATATTTGTGCCATTGCTGATCTATCATTGATGTAGTAGATTATTATATACAGACAAAGATTCCAGTTGGATACATTAAAATTAATTTTTATTTTTAGTTTAGTTTGTATACCAAAATCATCACAATATTAAAATATTTTATTTGTGGTGTAAAAAAAAGTAAAGTCTAATATCTGATCTATACATATAATAAAATTGTAACAGAGTGAATTCTGTACATTGAAAATATTTTTAAAAAAGTCATCTAGCGTATAGAGTGATAATAGAAGCTAGAAAGACTTTTTTACAGTTTTTATCTGTCTGTCTGTATGTTAATTTGTATGGGTATTATGCAAAATCTAGCGGATAGATTTTGATAAATTTGGTATGGTAATAGTATATATCCAGGAGCAACATATAACAGAGAATAAGAAACAAAAAATATTTTTTTTTTCTAATTACACGTGAACGAAGTTGTAGACACAGCTAGTAGTTAACAATAATAAATTAATTAAATTTTTATTAAATGGATAAAATTATTTTTTTTAAAAAAGTAGGCAAAGTTGCATCAAGAATGACTTTCATTACTGGCTGTGAAGAAATTGATTTATAGATTTGTTTAATTATCAGTTTTTATTTTGGCACAACAGGAAATGGAAATCAAAATTCAGTTTAGTCTTCTTAATTGGAATTTGACAGAACAGCATTAAGTAGTCAAATTTGAGGGATTTATCCTTTATCCCTCTGACCATGGATGTATGGTCAAACGCCTTGTAAATTAATCCAAATTGAAAATTCAGTATAAGCCACAAATGTTTACTAAAGATTCGCAAAGCCATAATTCAAAAATGATTACAAAATTAGCAGAATGATATTCTAAAAAAATTAGATCACCAACAACCTTACTGTCAAAAAAACTTCGTTCAGAAAAGTGTATTGAATTATTGGAATATATTTATTTGATCAGAAAAATTAAACTGTAACATTCTGGATGTAATATTTCCTTATACAAGTGTAATAATTGAAAAATTTTTATTTAAAGGTTTTCAGTCCGTATATAGAATATTGAAATTAATAAAGAGTAATCTCACCGTCAGTATCATGCAATGATTCTCCTTGGCAGCACCGCAGCATCCAAAGAATGCAATCACAAATACAATCACGCCAACAACAATTAGTAATATCGGCACATTGAAGAAGCTTTCATCCACGAAAGTCAAGTATTGGTAATAGACAGTCTGAATAACTGCACCAATTGAGAGAAGTAGTATGCCAGAGATCTGAAACAACAATTTTTTTTATTAAATTAGCATTTTTGCAATAACTCATTTATCAGTCAATATAATGAAATTATTTAATTTTATTTTAAGATAATTGTTAAAAAAAAGTGTTATTGTTGAATGTTAAGATAGCAATCTTACCATCAAAAGTAATTGGTAAGTCTCAGCTTGTTTGTTAACAATAGGCGCTGAATAAATGAACAGGTATATTAGCTACGTTTCAAATTTTTTTTATATCGCCAACTAATACTCGACCCATCGCCTAGCTGAGACGCTATTTTAATTTATTTAACCATATATATTCAAATCAAATTTAAAGAATTTTCGAAAATCTTCAAAATACACTATAAAACAAATTGTTAAATTTATCTCACGTCCAACTGTGAAAATAGTTAATTATTATACAAAATTATTATGTATATAGTATAAGTATAGAAGATTACAGAAGCCTCAATCTCTTGGACAACTAGTTCTTCTATAATATCATTCAATATCGAACCCCTTGTTAGATCTCAGCCAATAATTTTTCATTTCCTCATGTGTGTGTGTGTGTGTGTGTCTGTGCTGTGTGTGTGTGTGTACATATATTTAAATATGTTGTGAACATCATAAACTCAACTAACAGAGAAGCACAAGCACATTGTTTGCATCAGGAAAAATGAATCATGCTAATGACTAATAAGGAAACTATCAAACTTGCGAATCGTGGATTTATAGTATAAAGGTCTTAGTATAAAGGTCAAAAGAATTTGTGCAAAATTGAGTGAAAAGACTTACTAGCAACATGAATACTAGTTAATTTATAAAGCCATTGGCGCAGTGGGACTAGGATGTCCCAGTTAGCCAGCGAGGTACCAGGCATTCGTACTGCAATTTTTTATAAATTTTTTAATAAATATAACGTTTTAAGTTTTATATGAAATCTATTTTTCATAAAACTACTTTAATATTACATACAATATTTTCGGACTTTTAGGGATTTAGGGAGAGAATGAAAACACAGAACCTAAAAATGAACGTTTCTTGATGTTCGTAATAAGGGAAATAAAGCGAAAGGAAGGCAGGTACAGAAAATGAGACACATTCAAGAAAAAGAGAAAACATCAAGAGGTAATGAGGTAATTTAGACTTTAGTAAAGAGGTGAGTTGGTGAGACCGGATCCGTAAAACTGAATTAACAATGGAAAACATTAGAATAGTGAAGTTTGTAAAAAATGCTAAACTATAATGAGGTGAATTATCAGATTTGATAAAAAGTTTTGATAGAGGTTTGAAACAAATAAAATGACACGTTTTTAATTTGCGAGTCCAGCATAAAATCTGTAAGAATATATTGATAAGTTAGATGCATAAAACACACACACAAAAATAAGCAATATAGCAATATCGGTGTAACAGATGGTTTTTCGACGAGTTGGAAGTAAAAGTTATTTTTTTTAAAGTATATTGATGGGGCAAAGTGTAATTGTGTTACCAAAGAGGATGACATTTTCATTGTTCCTTTCGACGATATAATTAAAATATTGGACAATCCGTTTATTAAAGTGAAAGAAAGAGTTATTTACTATTTCAACTAACCTGCTGAAGAGATGTTGGAAAAATTATAACCTACCTGTATTCTTAAGAGCACTATCAGAGCTGGTTTTGATTGAGTTTTTTATACTTTGCTCATATTTTGTTAACCGATTTTAGATAAGTTATGTTTATCTTTGTTATAAAATTCGAAAGACTTGAAATGTCAATGTTTATAAGTCACTTAATTTTGACTACCTAAAACTGTACACATAATAATTGTCGTATGCAGTTAATACAATTATTTTGAAAAAAGTCGACAATATAAAATGAGAAAGTTAAGAAATAAACATAGCTAGTGTTATTATTTAAATATCAATAAAGAGTAATCATTTGATAGTCGGGATTAAAAAAAAGTGAATTATTTAACTACTTAATTCAGTGTTTTATTTACATTCAATTACTTGATACCATTCTTATAACTGTCAAATAATATTATGATGAAATTATAATCAAACAACTTGTAAAAACTTTTAAAAACAAGTATAAAATAACAAAAACTGTGCTGCCTGCTATATCTCGGAAAACTTAAATTATTTTGCGATATCTAGGAGCATTTATTATTCAAATTTAACAAAGACAGTTTTTACTGAAATTATGAACAAAAAGGGAAGTAATCCATTATGTATAAACATATAAGGTGTAGATATACACATTAGAATAGTATGCTATGCGACTTTGTTTGTAGAGCGAGTACATTTCTTTGCTTTCAAATTCCGCTCTTATTAACTTATTATCTTTGCATCTTTAATAACAACTCTTATCAGAATTAATAACAAACTCTCTGTGTATCAACTTCAATACTATTACACCGGTTTCATATACTATGCGTGAATACTTCAACATGTATTTAAATTATGACAAATCTCGGGTCAATTACTGCATTCAATCTTTGTCATAAAAGGTATCTAAATGCATTGGCATTGTCCTAATCGTACCGTTTTCATAAAGGTAGTTTGTACATATTAAGAGAGTAGAAATATCTAGTAATTACAAAAGACAAGTAAGGACTGTTTGAGAATAGATTGAGAATGACCCGCACACTTAAGTACGAGCTAAGGCAGAACAGCAAAACCGAAGCACGCACATATACAAAATTATACGAATAATTTACTATATTTTTCCATCCATTGAGTTACATGTTGAGTAAACATTATTTCAAATTGAATAGTTTCTCCCGAGTTGAATTGTAGACTACACCCAGAAGTTCACCAGCAAATTCTATTTGCTGGTTTATATCATGGATGAAGTGTTACAAGTTTCTTTTTCGAATCCAGGTTATTCACGTTCAGAAACACTCGAGGTTTTTAACTTTCGGTTCTTCCCTCAAATTAACGTTTGCAGAAGGAGTGGCCTATATATCTGACTGATGGTATCGATTCTTGTAATATTGGTATATTACTACATACACGATATATCGTATAAAATAGAAAAACAATGAATACAAAATTAGTAATTTTTTATAAATTAAACCTTCTTGTGACTAAGGGAGTTTTCATTGCACATATGTGTTTATTTGGAGCATTCCACGGCTCTGTCATTATACAATATTTTGAATGTGTGTTTATAATTGAGATATATATGTTTACTGTTATTAATAGAAAGTTTCATTTGGTGAATTTTAAATTGAAGCATTTTTTTAAGTAAATACTAAAAAAACACTTTAATTTTTTTATTTTCAATTTTAAGACATGTCAGATACGAAATAGTGATTAAATTGTAAAGAAAATATCAAACTGCAGACGTCTCCAAACCAATTGGCAGTTCATTTTGTCATGAGGTCATTCTTTTAATTTATACATATTTGAGTTCTTGTAATTTATTAGGGAAATCCCCACTAATGGGAAAATTATCTTGGACAAAAATATGTCCTAAATTGTATATAAAGCGTGTATAATACGGTTTAAAAATATTTAGAACCCGTGATCACAATAAATTGTTTTAAACATTCTGAAACAAAAAAAAGTGTTTTTAAAGTTGTAAAACAAATATTTGCGAATAGCTGCAAAGACATCGCCACTGCGGGAAACACCACATTCCACGCAAGCATCGGGTGTGTTGAAAAGAGTTATGTGTAATATCTTTTTTGCACTCAACTGTATGTAGGGCGTGTTTTATGTTTTATTCAAAGGACAATTTATTCCTTTACAGCCAACGAATAGCATCTTTCTTTGTCAGACATTTATTCCTGAATACTGTGTATAAGTAGGACTATAATTTGATAAACAAGTTTACATTGGTACTCAAACATATGTTTGTAAAGATTTTAGTATTCAACATGGTTCAAATTTAAAATGTCAGTTGCAATATCTCTCAGTTCATTTCTTTTAATGTCATCAACCTGCCTGCTAGAACTATACACATCTGAATTCACTTTTACATAAGTCCTTAGTAACTTCTTTGCTCATTTTTCAATATATTTCCAGTCTGGACAAAGATTAAGAAGACAGTGAATCGAAGACATTTAAAAAATAAATTCTTCAAATATGTACAATTATTATTGCATAGAAAATTAAAGCACTGATATTGAACTTATTAATCTCATATTTGCACATTAAGGTCACAAAATAATGAAATCTTTATTACTTGTCTAACCTTGATCTGTTTTCAGATGAAGCATTTTTTGTTAAGAAAATCTGATGAAGTAATTTTTTTCGATAACTTTAAGAACTGTAAAAAATTATTGCCTTGTAACTTGTCAATACAAGTTCCAGTTAAAATAATGAGTTTTGTGGACATTATTTTTTTTAAATAATACAATTTATATTGTTTAAAAAATATACAAGTTCCCACAAATTATGATTTTACAAAGTCTTTGTAAACTTGATTCAAAGAATAATTTTTTGAACAACGATAAAAGAGTGGAGCCCATATTTTAGTAACTAGGTGGGGATGTGTCAAAGGGGACAACCCGGCAAATCCTTTTGTAGTCGCTGGTCTTTCTCTAGCAATAATATGTTCGAGTAAGTGTTTCCAATGTACACTGCATAATGAATATCCCATGGTCTAATCAGACTTGATCTGTGTTGTAATAATATGATTACATTTGAATCAAAATCAAGTGTTATTTACTGCATGTACATACAAGACATACATACATAATAAATTTATATTTTAGAACATTTTAAATAAAAAAAATATTAGGTAACCAGGTTTTGAATGCAAGGCAGCCGCATGCGTAACAATCATGGTACCAATGAATTTCAATATGGATGGGTAATAAATTTAAAGAAATGCAAAGCCCAATGTCATTTCTTAGGAATTTGTTACCTATACCTGAATAAAGTCAGTTTGTTATAAAAAACAAAGATGTGAAAGGAAATAACAAGGTCAAAATGTGATAAATATATTGTTAGCAACATTTCTGTATAGCAAAATGTAAAATTATCAAGTATTCAGATAGCGTTCACATTATTTACAATATTATTACAAATTAATACTCGGAAATATGTACGTTGATATTGAGGAAAACTTCTTTAACTTAGTAGTGAATACAAAAGAAGGAAACAATGTTAATGAATCATCTAGTTACGAGTCATCTAATTAGTTAATGGTGCAATATATGCAACAAACGTTATAAATAAAAACAGGTTTAGAAAATCATTTAACTAAATGTGTAGAAAGGTAAAATGCCGTTAAAAAGTTATGTCCAATACAGCTCAACTTATAAGTGAAGTTGCGTGGTTAGGATCAAATATCCGTTCAAATTATTCATGAAATATTAATTTTAACATGAAAGAATGTGGAAGGCATGGTATTTCAGTCCAAGGACGAATTTTTTCCCTATAATATCATGGTCTACTGTTTGTTGATATTTAACCATGACTACACCTTCTGTTGTGTTATTACTATATGTAGTAATATGTATATAGTTTTTCATGTTCCACTTTCATATCGGGTTAAAGTTATTCTAAAAAATAAATAGTTAAGTCAATAAGAATATTTGGAGTAGGTGGGTAGAAAGTTATGACATGTATCCGAAACCCTACATTTTTGCTGAACATAAATCAAAGAATATGTTTTATAATGAAAAAAATAATTGTAATTAACTTACAGCGAATAAAAGATTGAAGATAAATAGTAGATTTTTAATACAGGTCATACCACCGGATAACATCTTGCTAGCGAATACGTACGCGCACGTCGAACTGCAATGTTTGCAAATACAAATATACAAAAAGTTTGATGGATTATCAATTTGGAGAATCAGGTAATGTATTGCCAACTTGCAATTTTCACGCGCATGCTTGCCATCATAAAAAGCTGATTTTAAGTACCTTTGCAGACTTTTTTCATTTAGGATGATATAGCCATTTTTGGAAACTTAAAATAAAAACATATATTAATATATTATTTTTGATTTCAATTAATTTTTAATCATCTTTGGAAACTGAAACCTTTCATAATTATAAAAATAATAACAAAATATAAATTAAATCGCACATAAAACTCCGATATGATAGCCAATGTCATGGGCTATCATATCGGATATTCGCAGTTAACAAAAAAAAAACAAAAATGAACTTCACTAGTATGAAATTTGCATAGCTCTTACTGGCAATTGTTTTCATGCGATAAAACATCACATATGAAAATGAATATAACAGTGAAGAAATATGACAATATATTATGTTTTTTTTTGGGAATTAAATGATAGTTACGGACGGGAGCCTTATTATTTTTTATATGCTGATTTCAAATTATACTATGAGGGAGTTGTTAGCAGCATAAATATTTATTTGGCTCTTTTTCTAACTACGCTGTCTTATTCTGGTTCTAGACATATATGAGACAAGAAGTTAGAACCTAATTAATATCCATTTGGAATCTTTGTTTCATTTATTGTTTTCCTTTAAAATATCTCTATAGTGCGGAAGCGTGTTGAACGGTTATGTTTTCATATTGTGAAATAGAATCACATTAATTTATTATATTTATGTCAAAATATGCAAAGAATATTTGAATATGGTTGTATCATCTTAATAAAAAAATCTTAGTGACTAACTTGCGTGACATTACATCTAATGAAAAACAAGAAAATATTATTCTCAAAACTTAAAATCATTAGAAAATGATTACTACGAAAATTTAAAAAAGTTTAGGTCAGATGAAACTTTTATTTTTTAAATAAACAACGTTTACAGTAATTAGTAAGCACTAGTAGCTACTAGTGCTAGTCACTACTGAAGACATGTAGTGAATAATGAAAGTCCATCGAAATATTTTAATTGGCCATCTTATCGGTCTTGCTATATTACCCTAAATAATCTCATATATTTATTTAGTTAATTATAATTAATTTCATGAAATTGTAAATAAAATATGTTATAATTGAAAAATGTTATTCATATTTTATACTGTAAAATTTTAATTCAATGAATTAATATTAGTATTCTGTTGAAAAATCAAATATACATAAAGATCTTTCATGATATCAAGTGGATTGTTGTTAAAATATTTCAAATTGGCAAAAGAGTTATCAATTTGTCGAATAATAAAAATTGTAAATTCTTTTGTCTCATTTCACATAATGGATAAAAGAATCGTACTTAGCTAGTTCTTTTTAATGATCGTCTTCATGAGATGAAAGATTTACATATATATGGAAATTAATATAACAGTGGAAAAATATTACATCTTATTTCTTTATAAAATAAGTTACAGTTGCCGATGAGAACTTGATTATCTTTTTGTATGCTGGTTGTAAATTACTTTTAAAGTATAAGAATATGACATTTTTCTGAATATTGTATCAGAATAAAATATTTTTTCAGTTCCATTTATCAATAGTTATGGGTCCCAATTTACTTGTGTCTATTACTTATAAATAACGCTAAAGGACTAAGCGCCTTTGTCTTCTATTTTTTTTTCCGAGATTTGATAAAGAAAAAAGAATTGTCTATGAGATTCATAACAAGCAAAATGGCTGTCGGTGTACTTTACATCACGCAAAGTAGTTCGGTCAACAATTCCGCGACATTGTGTTTAGAGCAAGTATTCTAATGGGACTCATTATACGGATTATGTGTTTCGTGATGTGTGCATTTTGTCTATGTGATGATAATAATCATGTAATAAATATTTCTAATTCAATATGATGTTAAACAAAGCAAGTGTTACAATGGGCCATTATTATTGTTATATTCTGATGTTAATATTGTTACCGTTCCCAACGAGAACTTCTCCTGTGAATAGCGGAGAGTGCCCAGCACAGTGTTCATGTTTAGGGACCTTCGCTGACTGTTCAAAGGAAGACCTAATATCGATCCCCAACCTTCCTAATTGGGTACAACAATTAGATCTGAGCTCGAAGAAAATATTTAAGAACTCTCCTACAAATTTTATTAACTTACCAAATTTATTAAAGCTAAAATTGAATGATAGCGCATTAACATCTATGCCGATTTTATCTGGTTTAAAGTCGCTGAGAACGTTAGTATTATCGCACAACCATATAACAGAAATTAAACCAAAATCGTTGGAGATGCTACCGCAGTTAAGGAGATTGAATTTAAATTTTAATTCTATTGAGGTTATTAAAGCCGAAAATTTTCCTAATGATAATAGTATTACAGTATTACATATAAACAATAATAAAATCAAAACATTGGTAGACGACGCATTTGATAACATGAAGAAACTGGAAGACTTGAAGTTAAATAACAACAAGCTCTACAGTTTACCTGCTCGATTGTTTGACTCATTGAAACAACTTACATCTTTAGAATTAAATGGAAACAAGTTGCAGAGCATCGAATATGTCTCGTTCCAAGGATTGAATAATTTAACAATACTGAAATTATCTCATAATCATATAAAGACAATACAGAACGGGGCATTTGTGGGTTTAAAATCGATTAATACTCTTCAACTGGAACATAATGAATTAACAACAGTGTCCAAAGGTTGGATGTATGGGCTTAAGTCACTGACTTACATGATTTTGTCATGGAATTCTATAACGAAGTTAGAGTTTGATTGTTGGGAGCCAAGTGACAAATTGGAAGAGCTGGACTTGTCCAATAATAAGTTATACTATGTGGATGGTCATACATTTGAACATTTAAACAATCTTAAAGTGTTAAAACTAGATGGAAATAGAATTTCAACAATAACAGAAGATGCATTTGGACACACATCTCAATTGGAAATGTTGCAATTGAGTAATAACGAGATATCTTGGACTGTAGAAGACATGTCAGGTCCATTCAACAAATTAAGGAATTTACAGAAATTCACATTGACTTCTAATCACATTAAATCGATAAATTCCAAAGCGTTTGAAGGTTTGTCAAAGTTGAGTTTTTTGGATTTAAATGGAAACAATATTACATCAATTCACTCGCATGCTTTTGATTCTCTTTCCAATTTAAGAGAATTTCATATGAATTCCTCGAGTCTGTTATGTGATTGCAATTTGCAGTGGATCACAAATTGGATGCGTAAAACAATAGATTCCAAATATGTGACAGCTACATGTGCATACCCAGCAGCTCTACGTGATGTACATATATCACATCTGAAAAGTAAAAATTTTACTTGCAATGATTCCCCAAAGCCTATTATTGTGGAAAATCCTAAGACTCAACTTGTCATAAAGGGCGCTACAGCTCATCTTAGATGCGTAGCAATGTCAAGTTCTACCAGTAAAATGACGTTTGTATGGAAAAAGAACAATGAAAAAATTAGTAATCCAGTTGTCAAAGAGAGCATTCCACAAACTGAATCAGGCCAAGCTAATGCTCTGTCTGAATTGTTAATACCAAACATCACACACTCTGCCTCAGGTAGATACCAGTGCATAGTTTCAAATAATCTTGGTACGACATACTCGACCAAGGCTCGTTTGAATATTGTGATTTTTCCAAAATTTATCAAAACCCCTAGCAATATGACTGTGAAGGTTGGGGATACTGTGAATCTGCCTTGTGCAGCTATCGGAGAACCCTCCCCAGAGATATCCTGGAAAAAAGATGGTGGCAATGATTTCCCTGCTGCTAGAGAAAGACGTATGCATGTAATGACATCTGATCACGTCTTTTTCATTATTAATGCTAAAACATCTGATATGGGTGTATATAGTTGCACAGCCAGAAATCCTGCAGGAACTATAATATCAAATGCATCAGTGAATGTTTTGGAAGAACCTTCATTTGTGAAAGTAATGGAAAATAAAGAAGTGACGAGTGGCGAATCGGTGGTATTACAGTGTATGATATCTGGATCACCGAAGCCGCACTTGAAGTGGCTGAAGGACGGTAGTCCAATTGTTCCGGCAGAACGTCATTTCTTCACAGCTGAGGATCAGTTGTTGATAATAGTGAATGCGGAACCTAGTGATGAAGGACATTATCAGTGTGAAATAACAAACTCAGTGGGTACGAAGCGTGGGTCTACAGAACTCCGGGTTCTCCCGCCGATTAGTATAATAGTGAATGAAGAAGATATGACTGGTATTATAATAATAACCGTAGTGTGTTGTGCTGTAGGAACCTCTATAGTTTGGGTGGTGATTATTTACCAAACTAGAAAACGTATGAATTCAGCCCTACCAAATTTCACGAGTGACTCTTTAAATATGGTTCCCTTGGGTGTTGAAAGCGATCCTTCTCCACAGTTATTTTCAGACAATGTATCTGAAAGATCCTCATGCAAGGATAGTGGGACGGGCGACTCGGGGAAGCAAAACAGTTTTGATGGTGTTCCCAATGAGGAAAGTGAACAGTTAAAGTTTGAACCTATTGTAAATAACAGTTATTCACCAGTTACAGAGGGACATAGGCTCTTGCCATCTTCCTTCAAACCTTCCGTTAAAGTGTGTGTAAATAGTTCGACTACACCCGCCTCTTACAGTTTTTCTAGTCACAGCAAAAAAGACTCTTGTATACGATGTACAGATGACACATGCCTCAGTAATACGTAATTATTTATGCTGCCCTCTGTATTGTAGTACAAAATGTTACAAACTTGCCAGTATTGGTTTTTTTTTATAATAAAAGACTGAATGTACAATATTGTTAGGTAGTATTTATATCTGCTTAATGATGTGTATTGTAAATTATATTAATAGTACTAAATGTTGACCAAAATATATTATTTTGCGTTGGCTGATAAATTATCTTTTATATTAATAAAATACTTAGGTTTACTATTAACTTTGCCATGTAAGATTTAATTATATAAGATTTTCAAATGATAATCTTGTCTTATTATTTCAATAATTATAAGAGCAGATATATGTACAGTTGTTTCTACTATGTGTAAATATAATGTAGGCAATCTTGCCATTAATAGTGCTGTGTTATTCAGAATGGGAGCATTAGATGTCAACCATCGATGAAATTATCAAAACAATCTTCTACAATATACGTTTTGCACCAAGTTATTATGGTACTTCAGGAATAGATAAGAGAAAACTTCCAATTATCATAATTATCGATTATGCAATAGCAGCAATGCAAACCTAAACAAAGATTTTTGAATAAACTAAGTATTGCAACTTTATTTTCACTTGTATGTTCAACAGTTTTATGAAAATAGTCGTAAGTAATAAGAAATGGTGGGGCACACCATGTTGTATATCATACAAAATAATTATCACAAATCCACAATAGATAGGTCAAATCGACCTTACGTTCACATTTTTAAATAAATATGGTGTGCGCTAAATGTATCAAACTGATGTACAGATAGCTGATAATGGTTTGTATACTGATTATAAATTCAAGGCTTTGATTTGGTTTGTACTTTAAAGTTAATTTTTTTGTTAATTACTCTTATTTTAAGCTTATTAAAAAAATTAAGTTATACTGAGTTTGAGACATGCTTTTGCTTTTGATCAAAACCTTTTATTTAAACATTATTTTTTAGTTCATATTGCTTCAAATGCGTTTTTTCTTAGTGTTTTAAATAAAATTTTTGTTTTAGCACTAAAAAAAGTTTTTTTAGGTTTTACCATAATTTTTCTTAATTATTGTGTTGTCATCGGTTCTTCATATTGTGCAAAATTTTAAATAATTCTAATGTCGGGAAGTGGGTGACAATTTAATTTGAAGATTCCGTTACATTCATACATACGTACAAGTATATATAAAAGCGTGTTAAATTATTCCAAGATAAACCGAATTTGCTTGTGGACAATCTGTTAGATTGATGAGATTTATAATTTTTATAATAAAATACAAAATTTTATTTTGACAACTGACACAGCACTGCAGTAACTTGTGCGCTATGAAAGTATATATTTTTTAAATTAAAAGTAGAGCAAAATATATTGCCTGAATATTTTTAGTAGTTGTATCTCTGTAGCTTTTGTAGAGACACAGTTTCTTGTAAAAAGCTTTTTATTAATAAATTGTATGTGGTTAATAAAATGTAAAATTTGAAATACAGATAAATGATTCAATTCAACAAGACGGATAGGCAAGATAAGATTTAAGATGCAGTTAACAATTTGTCAATGCCCATTTCTTGGTGCGTCGAAGGTCACGTAAGATTTGTAGAAAATATGTGTATGTAAGATGACCTATACCAAACATTAAATGCTTCGATGATTTTTGAATTCCGGTTCCCATTTAAAGTGTATTGATTTTTCATATTTCTGATTGGAAACAAATACAAAATATTGAATAAATTGATAAAATGCAAGTATAAAATACGTCATTTTATACTTCCATAGTATTAATTTCTTCAGGTGTTAATTAAGTATGAGAATTTTTGAGCAATTTCACATTAAAAAATATACAAAGGAAATTTAGAAAAATTTTAGAAATCCATTAGTATTCTCCATCCCATTTATCTTTTATATACCTAATTATTGATGTGTCAGACCTGCTTTAGGATGTGAAGAAGCACGTCAAAAGCGTGTTGATAGTTTAGCAACGTTTCTAATTTTTCGTTTGTAGATATGAAAAAATTTCATTGCACGTGTATAATTGTTTTTTAAATGATTCATGAACAGCATTTTTCATGGGTTACAAGTTCATCTAAAAATTTTGATTTTCAACTTAACCACGTATGTAGAAAAATATTATTTACAGAAATGGGAATGAACAGATAGCCCAAGTTGACTTTTGCGTGTTTTCTTAATAAAACTAAGTTTTAAACACAACTTTTCAATCGTGTTTTTAACATCTGCCTTAGATGTTTCCACTGAATGTTAACGAAAATATATTTTAAATAAAAACTATTAAATTTGTTTTCATAGCGGAGAGTGTGACGACGGACGGAGCGTCGCCCACGTAAGTCCTCCCACACATTTACCATTCAAATGTTGGATGTTGCACCGCCGCCGCTCACCGTCTTCAGTGTCCGATTATCGGCCTGACGAGAGCGATGACCTCATTACACTTACTTTAATGCATGTTCCGTGCTTTACGTTCGCCATGGACAAATATAGATTCGCGGAAATATTATGGAAATAATATCTCGCTAGTATTCAACTAATGTTATCATAATTAGTATTGGTGTCTAATGACGGCAATTTGCGTGAACTACATTGACGTATGCATGCCAAAATAAAAAAAAGAACACTTGTATTTACGTCATTCTCGAAACATGTGTGCAGGTGTTGTCTGCCAGTGCCAACCAATGGCAACATAAGAAACTATTACGTTAATAAGTTAAACGTATGTGCTGAAAGTTAAGAAGGTGTCTCTTTTCTACAATATAATTCATTCAAAATATGTTTTTTCTAGCAAGACAAATTACGCAATAATGTAACGCCAAATCTCTTGCTTACTTGACCTCGTACATTTGTTTCTATATAGATAGTTAAATTCTAAATTTTATCGATTTATGTCTTCTTGATCTTTTGCAATTTTATCCGTATGGTCAGATCGCCGGTTAAGCTCGGATCTTATTTTAGTTTACCTATGCAATATAGGGTGATTTGTTCGATATTAGATATTTCAAACAAATTCAGTAATATTATAGAGTAATTCGATTTTGTAACAATACAATAGCGTAGCGATCAGTCTTCGTTTCAACGTTTAGTAGTGCCCCAAAATTCGACTCTCAGAAACGTTTATAATTTGGCAAAATTTTGTCCTCGAGCCTAATGTACAACTTTTTGGGATATATAATTTCACTAAATTAAAGTCTTAAATTACTAAATTATATGTGTTTTCAGTAATATAGTAAATAAAGAACCACTCGGATGTTATTTTTGCGTATATTTTTTTGTGCTAGCCATGTTAGGATTCTTTATTTTGTGGTAAGTCTAAGATTGGTAGGAATTAATTACAAATCCCTACAGTTGACCGTTTGCAAAAATGCGATTCATCGCGTCTGTGGCATTGATTTTTAATTGACTTAATTAATATTTTTAACCTACTCATGTACAGAAACAAAATGAAATATCTTTTAAAATGCGGTGTTTTTTTAATTCCAAGACTAACAAGAGACCACGGGGGATTGACGACGATAGTCTCAAAATTGAAAAAGATACAATATTAAATAAAAAAGGTACAAGTTCTATTTGCGTGGCTGGTACAAATTGCAATGTGGTTTCTCAATAATATATAGCTATTTGATAAAATTGGTTGCAAAAGTAATTATATATAATGGTACAACAAACACTTAAACATGGCAGATCAGGTATTAAGTATTATAACTTATTTATGAAATGACATCCGGATCAAACTGAAAGAGTTCCCGAAAGTATTAGACAAGCTACAGCTATTGTTACCGAGGAGTCCATTAAAAATTGTTTCAAATCCTGCAATTCTAATTCGGTCAAATTAGAAACTAGAATATAATAAAATACTCTCGTCGAATTTTCAATGGTGATGACAGCAGCTCCAGTATACGTTTTTACTCGTGAAAGATACTAGACCAGGGCTAAAAAAACACTTAAAGAAAAGAAAGTGAAAAAGAAACTAATAGTACCTAAAGTTATTTGTGTGTTCGGAGAATTTATAACTTTCATGGTGGTGTTTCCTCTTGCGCCATGGATTATCAAGTGAAATTTTAATTAGTGCGCCGTCATCTTGGTTTATCGGAATATCTGAAAGTTGGTGGTAGTCTGTTTTTTGAGTAGGTATATAGTGCACGACGTAACTATTTGGTAACAGAAAAAAAATATTTAGCAACCTGTTTGTTTGCTGGTCGACGGATACAAATATTATTTACTTAAACAATTGTGTTTCTTAGTGAAATCACATTTTCACCTTTAGCGTCATATCTCGATACTAGACTAGATATTTTAAGAAAATTGAATGCATGATGAAAATAACTTTGATAACTCCTAAAATACATTGAATTCATTATATTTTAAAATATAGTTGCTACGTAACTAAATCATATCTTTACAGGAAAATTTATCACACATCTTAGAATAGTAGATTTTAAAGCTATGAGAAGTCGAAAACAGAAAAATGCTGACGAGCCAATATTTGTTGAATTCATCCTAAACAAGTTACAAATTTGGACAAAGTTCGAAATCGATTCGAATTTTAGACGTTATCTTTATCTTTGATTATATGCATTTTAGACATTAATCGGTAGATACTTTTCAAGAAAACCCTATTCGTTCTAATTTATTTCGATAAAGAAAAATTCAAAATTGTTTGAATATGGAATAATTATGAAACTAAACGTTCATGTTCAAACTGCATGTTCAACATTTAAATTGATGTTAACGAACGCTATATAATCAAAGATAAAAAGATAAGATGAATTGATGTAAAAAGTCTCATAATTTGTACATCTAGCAGCAGTAACGTAAGGACGATGTAAACGGACCTTAGCTTAAAGGATTATATTTAAGCTAATAAAATTCGCCATAAACTGAAAATGGAAAACTTATCAAAAAATATAAAAACAATATGATATTTTAAATTTTCCTTCTCATTAATTGTTTTTATTTTGGTTTACCTACTTTGATTATCTCTAAGTAAAATATTAATTACTTACAGTCACTTAAGATTGAAAAGATTTTCAATTTCGGCTAAATCTTATTGCCATTTTGTACCGTTAAATATGAGAAATAGTAATTACTTGTATTTCTAGCGTTTTTATGTTTTTATATTTTAATCAAATTAAATTATACACATGTGGAACAAAAACGCTCTTTGATGACGATATTGCATAATGGAGTTATACCATGATTTATTATAAATATTACTTAAATTATATACATGAACGTAGTATGTATGTATGAACGTAATATTTGATACATGAACGTATCAGCCGTAAAAAGAACTTAGCAAAAAATATTGTAATTAAATTTACGAATTGTGTTATTATCGGGGCTTGTATATACATAGTTTGTAATAACGAACGAGAAAAAATAATTTATTTTTACTCACTGTGACCTCAAAAATGATTATATAAATCGTGATGGTGTGGATGAAAGTTATTTAAAAATCATGCAAACAGACGGCGGGACTAAACAAACGGCCAATTTCTATAATTATATCCATTATAAAGCGTCGTTGACAAAAACTCGTCGACACAGCTTTCATTATAACCGGAAATGTGTGGGTGTTTATATATGCAATATTTGATTTTCAATGACAAATATTAATATACAAATATGCAACGTCTACTATACATATAATGAAACAAGTCATAATACTATTGCATTAATTTATGTACTTATGTTTTTTAAAGAGGTAATAATGTATTAATTAGGTACATCTTTGGATAATTAATCTTTAAACTTTCTATCTATATAATTACAAAGATAAGCTTTAATATAAAGAGAAACAATTTTGATAATTGCGAAATGTATTTGTTTCAACTGAACGACTACGATGAAAGAAAATTGGACTTAATTAAAGTTCCATTAACAAATTCATTTGCAATTATAAACATGAAATAAATACAAAAGATTTTTTAAACGTCAAATTACTTCTTTTGTCAGATATGTATGCTTTTTTGTACTTTCAGTGTCATTGAAGACACTATTTTATAAGCTTTAACATCATTGTATATAATTTATGAAGCGCAGTTAAAAATTGTATTTAAAGAACTTGTCAGGTGTCTTTAGATACAAAGGATTAATTTTCGAAATCCGAATTCAAAAATATAAATTCTTTATGGAAATAAAGTGTGAACACGTTAACAATCTGTATAAATATCGTAAAATTAGATATCTACTTCACAAATCTTTACGACTGTAAATTGACTATTTTCTTGCGATAAACTTGTTTAGTTATTTAATAAAACAATCTTCTGTTTCGAAAACGTGCATTGCGCAAGTTTTGTAAACTTTCAGCGCATGAAAATATATATATGCGTATATACTACGTAAATTTGATAGGTCGCCGCCTATTACAGTTTCACAAACTGAAAGCAGCATAGAAGGCTGTGTCAGCCGTGCTTCGCCAGACGTGCGCATAAAATGAGGCTGAATATCTTGCTACCTTTAAATAATTTTACGTATTTCGTAAAAACTTATATTTGTATCCAAGAACAAAACGTTTTATAAGAAAATAATGCAGGGCATGTTAAATTATGAAGGTATTTTAAAATAAGAATAAATTTACGGACAAAGAAAACATTTAAATCAGTCGTTGGTGTAATTTTATTGTATTAGCGTGGGTATAGTTGTAATTTTGTTATCATTTTTTTCTAAAATAAGTATATTAAATATAAAAATTAATTTAATATATTGTAGTTAAATGAACTATAATTTTCTTAAAAAAATAAAACATAAATACAAATAATATAAACAGTTTAATTTGTATGCAGTTCTAAAATTCGTATTCATATTTATAAACGAAAGGCAAGTACCTAATTTTCGAAATTATTTTGTGAACTACCACGTTTTATTATTTTTTTTTATTTGTTTTGTATAATAGCACATTTTTGTAGTTTAGTTAGAACACACAGGTATTATATTCTATATTACATTTAAGAAAAACGCATGTTTTGCAACCACATGTGTCGTATGAGTTTCTTATTTCTCACAATAGGACTTGTTTAATTTTTTTTTATGTTTGTTTTTACAATCGTTAAGTTAACAATTTCAGTAGAGTATTAGAAAACGATATTCTAGTGTTACCTAATGTAATTGGAATGTTTTTAAACATTTTTTGATAAATTTTATCGTAACTTTATGTTAGACGGAGGTAAATTCGATCTTCAATTTATTATTATTTTTAATAACCCTTGTAGGTGTATTTGTCTTTCTCCTTTTTAGTTCGTTGCCAGTTGAGATTTTTAATTGATTGTTCTATAAGTATGTATGCATATTATTAATTTGTAACAGAGTAAATTCTGTACATGGAAATTTTTTTAAAGAGTGTTTGATTTAGCGTACGGAATAATAATAGAAGCCGGAAAACCTTTTTTAGGATTTTTGTCTGCCTGTCTTGTGTTATTTTGTGCGATAATCACGCAAAATCTGCTGGATGGATTTTGATGAAATTTGGTAATAGTTTATAACCAAGAGCAACAGAAGAGAGAATTTTATTCTCTTATTCCGCATTTTACGTGAGTGAAACTGTGGGGCACAGCTGATATTTAATAATTAGATATGAGAAAGAGAGCGCCGGGCATGTGAAATGGCAAGGATTGACACAACAATTTTATTAATTTTGTCAACAAAACAATAAAATTTCCTTCGACGTAAAAAGTTGTATATTGAAGAAACGTTTGCCTTTTTAGTGTTCCATACCAAAGAAAAAAATTGGAATATTTATAGAATCCCTTCGGTGTCTTGTTTGCAACGGGCGTTTTTCTCGGTGACATAGACATTTCGGTATTTTGTATTAACGATTTTTTTAATGAGCAATATGTAAGAAAAATATGATTTAACGTTTTTATTATTTTGTGTTTAGAGCTGATTACTTTGATAAGGTTGTTTATATATGTTTTGAGTGGTAAGTAAATTTAATGAATTGACAACAAAAATATCTGGGGAAATGTTGGCATGCAACTTCGAATCGCATTTCATCAGTTGCTTTTTTTAATTAGTGCCACAATATTAGTTACAATGAGTTATATCCCTAAAATTCCCTACACACTTCAACACCTGGAGCCTCGTCCGACAGATAAGGGTTCGACTCAGTATCTATTATAAAGTCTGTAATGTCGTAGGTTTCTATCTTTGTCTTTCTCTTGTATAGATACATAGTTCTCATTAAAAACCGTTACTCAGTATTGGAGTACTATAATTCTATATTTATATTTATTATGGTTCAAAATATTGATTATTTGAAAAAATATACATCGCGCCTCGCAAATTTACAGCAAATAACTTTCAAGTAATCACGTATTTAAAATGTTGTGTACGGGCAGTAAAGAAGAATGTTATTGACTTAGTTCTTTGTCTTTATGTATGTCAACCGAAATTCTTAAGTTATATTTTTATTCCAAATATAATTTAAGAATGTTAAATTAAAATTATGGTTCCAAATATCGGCATGGAAGTAACAAAAAGTAATTTTAAATATTAAGAGTGGATTAAAAGGAAATTGATAATACCTTAAATACACCTATATAGGTTCAATGTTATTTTAAATTAAATTGTTGGAAACCTTCAGATTTATAAATGCTTAGTGTCTGTTTTAATATATATATATGTGTGTTTATTTGATCTAAATATCTCCCGAAAATAGTCTCTCTCTCTCTCTCTCTCTCTATATATATATATATATATATATATATATATATATATATATATATATATATATTCCTTTTTAAAAATTATGCAATGTGTAATTCTTTATCGATAGGATTCTCCCACAGAATTGGCCCTCTAAAGGGCGATAATTTCATAGATACTTTGCAAAACGATCATAAAATTGGAAGCGCATTCAAACTAAAATTAGTACAATTTAGCTGCAGGTATACCAGTCGGGTAAATCAGTCGTCATAAATTTTATCGAAAGATGAAAACGCTCCAAGCTATCAGTAAGGCGTGGGATCCTTTATCTACTGAAAGTCTATCTAAAAATTTTGATGTTGAACTTTGACTATTATTTTTTAATTAGATTTGTCTGAACTGCAGATATACCATTGGCCTGGCTTGGCTTATCCCATGACTGCCCTTACTACGGAAATTTATTACTGGTTCGCCACATCAGACGAAATAAAGCGGGTCTATTCCAGTACAAATATCTCTAGAAAAATCGTTATCAAATGTCTCATGATAAATTTTTGACCGTAAAGGTGTCAATTGACATGTAACCGACACAAAGGCGTTTACATTTAACCCACGCATGTCAAAAATGTCACTGACTTCTAGACGATTTACATAAAGAAACTGTTAGATATCTAAACGTTTATATTTTAGTTAGATATTTGCCCATTATGGCTTGTTCTTTGAACAAATAATGCGATACTTAAAAAATACAGTTATCTCACATACTACTCTATCTATCTGTTATATATATATAAGACGATAATTCCAAATAATTCATTATAGTTTTTATTGTATGCGATTATGTATATAGAATGCAAAGCAGGAAAAAATATTCGCTTGTCGATATACAACATATTTCGTACAAAAATTCTAAGAAAACTTTAAAAATACAGCATTTCTTCTAAAATACATGTTAACAAGAGGCATATTTGTGTTGTCACCATTATCGTAGTCGGTGTTTTAAGCAGTGTGATAGTGATAGTATGATATTGATAACTAATTAAAATTTCTATAGATTGAATAAAAATGTAAAAAGCTCTATGAAGATTTAATGATTTCAGTACGGGCATGTGTTGATTATCTATTTTGTTAATCAGTATAAAGAACAGATTAAACTCGTCCAAATTTTTTTTATTGAAGATTTAAAATCGATAAAATCTTTATACTTTCATCTTTTTTCCTTATACATTTCAACTTTTCTTCTAGAAGGATAAACAAACACACATGTATGCTAAATTTTATCCAGTCCTTAGCTTATTTTAGGAGATTGTGGTTCATAATAAACTAGTTGCTCTACCTGGTTTTGCCCAGTAAAAAGTGGTCATGACTGGATTTGTTTTTTTTTCTATTATAATTATTTACTGTTAGCGATTTTCCAAAAGCGCTGATATAGGTATATATATATATATATATATATACATATACATATGTATATATATATATATATATATATATATATATATATACATATACATATGTATATATATATATATATATATATATATATACATACAATTTTGTCCTACATAATTAAAAAAACTAACTTTATCTTTATTTAAAAACTAAATTATCAGACACACGTCCGATGATTGCGTATAAAGTAGGGTCAAAAGTCGTTTGTATTTATCAAAAGTTGTTGAAACAAATTTATCAAAATAATTTTAATTGAATGTTCAAATTAAATCTTAGTATTTAATTTTATTTTAGTTTTCCTTATATTCAATGTAATAATTTTTCGTACGTATTCAATGTAATAAGTTTGAGTGTGTAATGTTTTTGGAAATATTATTTTCGTTATGAAGAAACATGGCTCAGCATGTCTTTCACAGGCTTAAAAGTATCGCAAATTTCTCAAAGATATTTTAATTTTATTCATAACCTTTCTACAATTTTATTTTCAGCTTACTTATATTCGTTATGGATTTATGATATTTCAGAGACGAATTATAGCTTTGAAAAATGAATTTGTGCGTGCACTAGAGCAAAAGTCCAAAAGCTCGAAGAGTTTTTGCTCAAAGAGCAAACATTTTAAAGAGCTTTTTTTTACTCCAAATGCCCATACAGAATTCCCTCCCCCCCCCTTTATATGTTTGAAGCTTTTGAAGTACAATGTTGAATCCTTTTCACATTTGAAATACAAAGTTGAGTCATTATCCCTATTTCTAGAATTGGGCCAAGAATCTACATATGATGTGTGAACTTCAAGTTTCTATATTATTTCGTTTAGAATCCGCTCACAGACAGAAGGATGGATGGACAGAAGACGTTGACAAAGCAATTGGATTCGTTTCGGACCCTTCGGCTATGGAACATTAAAAATGAAAAGTCATACCTAATAAACTCATTTGCCTTTAACTTGATTACGTATTTATTCTAAAATATATACTTACTCGTATATACATACGTATTATAACAAGAGTGACTGTACGTGTGGTTATATTTGTCTGGTGATTTATAAGTTTGTCAGAAAAAAACGTAGTTCTCGTTGCTAAGATTTCGTTAAGATTTCGTAACAAAGTGTCTTTGGGCGATTGAATTTTCCACATTATAGTATCGGTGCAAAGTATCGGTCGACGCGTTTGTGTAGTTAAGCTTTAAAGAAAAAACAATTATTTGCCTTTCTTGCCTTACTTTCATTGATTATAATTTTTTTGCTTGTTTTTTTTCTTTGTTTTGCGTCACTAATTTTGGTCCGCTTCCATTTAATTTCAAATAATTACTCGGACCAAGTTCTTATATACCTATCTGCCATCGAACTAACTATAACGTAACGCCGAAAAATCAATTTTATACCCATTTTATTGCATTTGCTTGTATTTATGTAAAAGTATTTTACTCAACATTTCTTGAAATTCATTTCTAAATTTTTTAAAAATTATCTTATTAATTTATTTAAACGAAGTGTAGTTATTATAATACTTGATGTGTTGCGTGATTAACGAAATCATTAAAATAACAAAAAAAATCTTGATTTCAGCACTTCGCTTTGGTTTATGTCTTAAAACAACTTGTTAAAAACGTGTTTTTTATGCGAAACGGTTTATTACCTATATAAAGCTGAGACTATATTTCGGGAAGTTAATGACTACACTACTAGATGTGGTTAAATCGTTATAAAAACTATTCGAGGATTACATTTTCTCACGAACCGCGTGAGAAGGCACACAATGCGAGCATCACAACATTATTTTATAACTGAGATCGTGTTTATACTGTATTAAACCAAGTTAGCTCTTATAAATTGTACACGATTAAGATATTTCAATTAAAACGTTTCTCCGTGCTTTAGATTAGCTTTTTAATTTGATGAACATTGGATTTAAATAAATATTGTTTAAATTGACCAAAATATCGTCAAAATTATTTCACACTCTTAGTTTGTCCAGCGGTCATATTTTTGGTTCGTTTATGGAGAAACGGATGTTTTATTCTGCAATGATAAATCGATTTTATTATGATTTGTATGAATTTTAGGGTGTGCGTGGAAATATATAAATTTATTTTTATATGCAGGAATCGGCATAATGTTATATAAAGTTAAAGATAGCCCAAACTAATTATGTAATTAAATTTATATATAGTACTAATGATTACTTTTTGGGTTTCCATAGCAAAATGAGGTTCCCTAATAATTTCGTCTTTCGAAATGCCGTCTGTTTGTTCCCCACAGTTTTTACACCTTTAGACCTATGTTCATGGAATGCAACTAGGTGCTTCAGATGGGGGTTGGGGAACGGTGGGGTGTGGAGGTCAGTGAACTTCAATTACATCTGTCAATATGACGTTGAGGATCCATTTACTATATTTAATTTCTAAGCCCCGTTTGCTTTGAGAAAAAATAAACACTTCCAAAGTGATGTGCAGTGTGATCACGCCTCCAATTTTTCAATTGTAAATTTGACAATTTTGTAATAATTCAGACTAATAGTATTTCATTAGAATTTTCAATTAAAATTACTTCGGTTAACTGGTACCAATAGCTTCAAGATGTACAGACGACTACAATACTCCACTTTATGCCTGTTTCAATACGCATTTGGCCGGTTTTTTTTATTCGTTTGCCACTTATAATAATAAAGTCTGCTAATATTTTATACATTTTCGACAATGATGTCGAATGTATGATTGAAAATGTTTGCTGTTGTTGCTGTAAGCCTGCTATTGTATAAACATTTAATTCTAAGTCTATAAGCAAAGTATCTAACTACGTTTCTAGACTTAGTATTAAATTTTTCGTCAACCCTGAAGATTGAGCGCCAAAATAGCATATTTCTTATTTATATTATGGTTACCATATAAGAAATATATACAGTATTTCTGCAGCTTTATCTCTTAAAATTTTACGAGAAAATGTTTTTAAATATAATGAATATTATAACAAAATATTTCCCAATATCTATTCTACCTACTTGAAAAATATATTTATAAGTGGAAAAAAAAACAAAAAAATTCGATATCCGATAATCTAGTTTAAAACTAAAAATTAGTTAATATTATTACTAATATTAAATGAAGTTTTTTTATATTTTGAAATTTGTAATTAGATAGTAGAAATAAATCATTCTAATTTGGGCGGGGATTAAGTTAGATTATAACTCATAAAAACAAGATTAATGCAATGCAATATGTACGTTGTTGTCACATAATTATTTTTAAAGCTCTAATATGAACTTGGTAAATATACATATATATATATATATATATATATATATATATATATATATATATATATATATATGTATATATATATGTGTGTGTGTGTGTGTGTGTGTATAACTCGTACGTATGTTGATCTAACCTACTCTTAGCCATTTACTTTTCTGGAACTGGAATATTATGCAGATAATAAAGTAAATCTTTTAGATTAACCTGATAGTGTCAAGCTAAGATTTTTTTAACGAAAAAAGTCATTAAATAAACGTATTCAACATAGTCGGTAGACATCAAACCAAGCATCGTAGTCGACGCGCGGACGTCGCTGAGATCGAAATCAGTCTCCCTATCTTTTTTTCTTCACGACACGTTGCTTACCTACATAATATATCCTTTAGTGCTTTCAATGTCAGTCTGATACTTAAATGTAGCGAGTGTAGTCGGCGAGCGTGGCTCCTTGACCCGCGAACGACTTGCGGCCTCCGAAAAGTGTCAAGGTCCATCGTTCGCCTATTGTGTATTCATTAGCTTCGATTGTGAGCGACGAAGGGCACTTGTTGACCCTCTACCACAACGGTCTAAATAAAATTAAAAAGCCTATTAAGGGTTATAAATTATGAAGGACGTCGTTAGTGGCTTATTTTCATAAACGTTTTTTTAAATAGTATCCGTAACCTGTGGGGCATAAAAGCATGAAATAATGTAATCGACGTTGGAAAAAAGTGTATTATGAATCTACACACTGGAGTTATGAATTTATTTATCAAGCGTCTGGAAGCTCCACTGAAGCACATTGAATGCAGGATCATTTATATGTCTCCCAAGTATAGGTTTCAATTAAATGTGTCCCAGAGACAATGGTCACCTTCTATACCTCTATTCTGACGACTTCACTGTGGAATAAGATAGTGTGAATGCATAGTTGTATATTTAATACACATAAAAAAAAATTAGGAAATTTTTCTACATTTTTCTAAATTTCATCGCGACGTTTTCAAAATGGGATATAGAAAAGTTTACATGTCAAAATGTTTAATGTGCAGTAATCCAAGTGTAACTTAGAAGTGTTAAATAGTTTCTACTTTAAACAAAAAAAAACTGACGACGTTACTATACGAAAGAAGTTAGACAGGGATGTATAAAATGATATGTACTGTTAAGGTGAACAAGCAATGCACGACACATATGTACTCGTATATTTGATACGTGCAATGTGACCTGCCCATGTGAAGGCGACACGAAGCGTGCACCAACTATACGGAGATAGCATGAAGATATAGATGAAAGAAGATAATATCTATCTTTTTATTAAGAAGTATTATGTTCTAATGCTTTTTTATATAAAACAAATGGAGAAACTGACGAAGAAAGGTTTACGTGAAAAAAGTAAGTAGTAAGACAAATATGGAATAATGAAAAAGAAAAGTGGATAATGATTCACTCTATTGTTATGACATAAAAATAACGAGATTCCAATACCGTAAAAGTCATCATCATCATCAAAAGCACAACAGCCCTCTGCAGGCCAAGGCTGACTCGCTGATCCTCCTCCACCTGACCATGTCTGAGGCGATGGCCTCCACCGGTTGACTCCCATTAGTCGGAGGTCCTTTTCAATGTCATCTAGCCAATGTGTTGGTGGTCGTCCTTTTCATCTAGTTTCCTTAATCTTGGAAAAGTCACTTTTTTGGCGGGAAAAATATCAGCATATCTGTAAAGATGGCCAAGCCACCTAATACGTGATGCTTTTATGGTTCTCAGAATTTACCAAAGTACTCGTATATAATTTGCAGTTAGTTTTTTCTTTAGTTAGTTTAGTTGCAGTGAAAGCTTCAACAGAGAAAAACCACTAGAAGTAACATCATAAACACTTCAGTTTTCGACTAATATTGCAATATTTTATAAGTACCTATGTATTTGTGTGTCTTTTGGAATTCCACATCTCAAATGTTAGAAAAACTGCACCCAAGCTTTTGGACACAAAGCTCTTAGGGAGCTTTGGAATGTGGGCTAGATGTGTATTTTTTATGACGATTTTTTTTACTTAGTGAAACGAAAAAATGTTGTCGTGAGAATAGCAAATAGTTTTTCGAGCATGGAATTAGGGTGTATTATGTATGGACTTGAGGGAGTATTGTAAACGCCAAAAATTCGACCTAGATTTTTGGTGAAAATAAACTATTGTATATTATCGATAATACTGTAATATACGTCTAGACGCGTGAAGTCTCTTGTATGTGTGTATAATCAGCGATCTAGATCGTAAACCACCGATTTGAATACAATTTTGGTAGGTATCTGGCAGTTTCTTATCAATGTTGAGCTGTTTTATAATTTTAAACATTGAAAAAAATTCAAAATTAAATTTTCTCAAAAATGGACTGAAATTTTTTTTTAATTTTTCGCATTATTAGTAAGTGTTATGTTTAACAGTAAGATATTATATAACTAGTTTCGCCGTGAAAAATCGATTAACTTATTTATACACTTATTTATTTATTTATTTGCGTACTTTAACGTATACAATTGATGCATATGACGGATTTATTGTTACGAGAGCAATCTGTTCCAGTTAATCAGTCCAGCTCTGTTCGATGAGCGGCCGGGAATTGAACCCGTGGTGCCCAATAAATATTAAAATAATAATATGACATAAAATAGGTATTAATATTGATATGTTGTTCATGTTCAAAATATTTAATAAAGATCGGTCCAGTACCCAGTACCCAGGGGGACCTCGTTTGAAGTGAAATTATTTATCATAGTCATAATCATGGAGCTACGAATCCCCCTCCAGTAGAGAAACCAAAGCGACTTTCATGGTCGACAGCAAAGGTGATACTTTTATCCTTTTGCTACTTTTGAAGTCTCGTTTGTCATTTGATCGTGGCTTAGTACGTTGATCTTCGAAATTGTGATTTAACTGCTACATTGTGGCGTAACGTGTAAAAAACTACATTAATAAGGAAGAAGAAAGAAAATCTGGGGTTACTTCAATTACATAAGTATTGAAATTATTAAAACAACGATTTTAAAATACGCATGGAAATTTTCTTTGCTTAAGCGTCACTTCATCGATAGGGATACATCGTTCTTAAAATGTTATCGATACTTTTACTGCTCATTTTATTTTCATCATAAACTGTTATAAACTTTTGTGAGTCTTTACAATAAAGTCATGGTAAAGTTTATTGGATGTGTTGATAAATGATGTATATTGTTACGAAAGCATGTGTTACGTATTTTGTTTTACTTCCGCGAAAAATGTCGTATTAAGGCGCAAGTAGATAGAAGGCATCAAACTTATTAAATGAAAGAATATACATAAAAGTGATGTATTTAAAAAATAGGGTTCGTTCGATTATAATAAAATAATTAATCGTAAAATAAGGATTTAATATTAAACGTTTTAAGACTATTCGAATTGCCTTCTATTGCCTTATAATTTTTTAAAAGATATTTTTATTTTATTGTTGAGTGTATTATATCTAACTATAAATTAAAAGCGAAAGTATGGAAATTATTTTAGGATTAAAATTTTTTTAAAATCTATTTTTTTACAAAATAAATTAATCGTAATCGAGCACTGTTTATAATTAAGTACATGGTTATATTTAAATACATGTTTTTTATGAGAATTATTTGATTTAAAAAACAGCGAAATTAACATTTTCACTGTACTAAATTTATACTACTATTCTATATCAACATGGTTTTACAGAATTTTTATTGTAGCAATAAATTTATAACCCACATTTATTTACGTGTCCAACTTTAGTGATGTTACATTTAGTGGAATTTTCCCAATATTTTAAGAAAATGAATTTAAAAATTCAATTTAAAAATGGTAAAAAATGTTTACCACTTTTAAATTGAAAACAAATGCCAGAGATATGTGTGTAAGAGGTATGTATGTCCAAAAGGTCGTACATTGCTTGCTCACCTTAACAGTACATATTCCGCCTTCACATGGCACATTATAAAACCACAATGTGTGTATGTGGTTTTATAATTTTATTTTTCATTTATGCATCTACATCCAACGTGTTAAATATTGTTTCTAATTCTTTGTTAACATCGCCTGAAATTTAAAATAATTGATATAAAATACACTAATAAAAAATTAAAAACCTTAGTTATAATAACAGTAATCGTAAGAAAAAACTTGAAAGTGTGATTAAATAATGCGAAGGAAATTAATTTTTAATTTAAAGATAATAAAATCAATTAAGTTAATTTAATGTATTTACTAAGGTCTTTCTCGTTAATAAATTCCGAATATTTTTAAACTGTCATGAAAAATAAGTAGAATAGTGTTTTTTGAAAGATGATATTGTTTTCGGTGCAAGAAATACTGACTAAATATAGCGGAGTATATAAATATTTTTGCTATAGAAAACGTAAAATGCGTTTTTTTTTCGAAACTCGATAGAACATCGATATATTTAGCTTATCTGTTATCAAAAGTAAAAAGAATTGTTTTTTGTTCTAGTCGATCAAGTGTCTACACATGAAAAGTTGGAACGCGATCTAGAATTATCATTGACATTTACATATAAAGAAATTTCCGGTATTTTCTACAAAATTCTGTGTATTGGATTTTCGAATGTATTTGTTCATCACTAAAAATGTAAATATAAAAATCTTACTTAAGTATTCCTCTCTTTATTTACTGATATCGTCGTTATCAACAATTACCAAAAGTCGAACGGTCTCACCATTCAGAGGCACTTCAGATAGTATAAAAATCTCTCTTAATAACAGAGACATTAACTCTGTGGGAAGAGAGATAATATGAGGGTAAATTAAATTGTGAATAAAATACTTTGGAATTACGATCTTAAAAGAATATATGTCGTAAAGTATCAGAGATAGAGCGAGATATGACAACAAGGGACCTGAATATGCTACCATAGTGCTGTTAAAATTTATATGCGTGGTTATATTTTACTTTTGTGTTTAATCATTTCAGCGTATTCAGTAACGATATAAAAGTTTTAAAATGCTTTAGCGTTATTAAGCAATCGATCGCTGATGAATATTACATCCCTATGAAAGCACACAGATAGTGTCAATCGGATTTTAAGGTCTTCAGTGTAGATATGTGTATGGCTGTGGTGTTTTCTTAACAGCGCGTCTGAGTCTAGGCTAATTTGAACTGTCAGTACCTAAAAAGCCCAAATTATTTAATAATAACGCTTACAAATTCCATTCTTACATGAACAAAACAGAAAAAGGCTATACGAGTTTTTGCACGCAATAAACTATTTAGATATAATCAAATTAAAAATAAGGACAGGGAAAATATTGTTTAATATAATATATTTAAATGACCTAATATTAATAGTGTGAAAAATTTATGTCATCTGAGACAATATGGCGGCCAGCGGCGCATATTGTATATTTAAGTACCTATATTTCATTTAATATTAAGACAAATCTGACGATACCAAATTGTTACAATAGCTCCAGTAGTTTGGTCCCTAGAATGTAACTTACATACATAGATAGACTGCTAAAATTATAAAGTCTCTTTTCGGTATTCGGGTAAAAAGGCAAGTCTTAAGATGAAGTAATCTTTAACTTGAGACTTGCCGTCATCGTTCATCATTTTAGTTAACGTTTCGACGCATCGAAACTAAATTACAAAACAAAAATTTATTTCGTCATGTTGTATCGGTTGATGGTTGATTGAGTAAAAACAACGTTCATTTTCCAAATTAAGTTTTATTTAAAATAGACCAAGGCTGGGACGGATTAATGTGAATCTAGATTATGGGATTTTAAGAAAGGGACACCTGGAGAGATTAAAACCTAGTTTAAGGATTAATTACGCGCTTTGTTGTATCTAATCTAATAGTGTAAGATACCAGTCGGAAATACAATTTTCACAGGGTCAAATTAGTTTAAAAGACTATAATGTGATATACTTCTATAATAAATGTTAATTTGATTTTTTTCAAAACATATTTTTGTATAGTCAATAGTATTTTAAAATAAAATCGGTGTGATCTGAAAACTACTTAAAATATTCGTCAATATATTTTATTCATATCTCTGGGTTTGGTTTTTCCTCTAAGATTTATATATATATATTATGTTTTGATAAATTTTGTATAAATTTGTGCAGAATATAAAATAAGCATATATGTTGAGTGATCATTACATTAATAATTGCAAAAACATATAAAATATCATCTATTGTCAAATTGTTTTGCTTAAGTTTGTTGGGATGAGGGTGTGAAAATAACTAATCAGTTTCGCACTGCAATAGGTCTATTTGGGTGGTTCTACATAATTTATTTTACAATTAAATAAACGGAGATATTCCATACAAGTGCTGTAACTGTTTTTTTCCTGATTTTTAACTGATTTTTTGTTGTTATCAACCAAATCACCATTTTCTTAATTTGCACTTCTTTTCGACGGAAATGTAGTCTTTTTAATATTTGTAAATGTAGCTTTTTTAATCGTAGTTTTTCATGTTACGTAAGATAGATAAAATATCTAATAATATTATAGCTACCACATTTTTGAAATGAAACTTCTTTGGACACGAAAGAGTGAAATGTCAAGGTTAAATTTTAATGCTACATTTTCAATAAAACGTTTTCATGCAACGTTTTGTTGTACGTTTGAACGTAACGATTATATCGCAAGAAGGACGGAAAATAAGTACTTAGCTAACAGCCGAGGGAGATAGATGAATACGATAGAATAAGACAAGAAGGTACGCATGAGCGAAAATAAACAAAAATGGCGCTCACTTCTGCTATTAACTCTTTTGTACGTTATGTGTGTCAAAAGTAAAAAAATGGCGCTCACTATTGCTATCAGCTGTTTTGTATGTTAAGTGTGTCGAAAAATAAAGTGTAAAAATTTTGTTTATTTATTTATCTATTTATGACTGATTTTGTTACTAATATTGCGTGTATGTCATTCATTACAAGTCAGAAAGTAAAATGCACCGTTTAAATAGCTCACCAAAAATGTTACTTCGAGCATAATGCATCCACTGGTTTCGGTGACGTCACAATTCTGTAAACAAGCAATTTTTGATTTGTATTAGATTTTATACGTGACTTACGTAAGAAAATGAGTTACAAATGGTGTGCAATATTAAAATGCACAAATACGATAATAAAAACGATAATACGATAATAAAAATTGTGAAAAAACGATTCGTATATGTTTCAAAGAATGCCAAAATGCGTCGAAAGTGGTTGCAACTTTCGCGGAGATATCCAAATGGTATAGGAAATAATTCAAATGTTTTCTTCTGTGAACACCATACCGTACGTAAACATATATTATTTGATTGTAATAATCATATTTAAATTAAGAATGGTTACTAATTTGTAGTTAGAATACAATGTTTTATGAGTAAAACCATTTTAATTCGATTATCGAATCTTGTACTTCGGGTACACGATTCGTTTTATATGGTATATTATTCGGATTATTCGAGTATGATCGAATCATGCAAATATGTATAAGAATTATTCAAGTATTCAAATAATTCGAATATTCGACATTGAATCGATAAAAATGAAAGTATTCAAAATAATTATTAGAATAATAAGAACTATTCGAATACTCGAATATTTAAATGTTAGAATTATTTAACCAAATTAACCATTTGAGTCATTTGAGTATTCGAATATTCGATTCGAACTTTTTGTGATATCTAGAAGCAGGAGAATGATATGTTGAATTCAGATCTGTTAAAAGTGGTTTCACTTCTACTGAGTTCTTATCTTTAATATTGAAAATTTTACTTACTAACTTCGTAATATGTTATTATAATTACATTCAGGCGCATATAAAATTGCAAATTGTGACATTTAATAATTCAGAGTTCTGCTGAGTTCTTATCTTTTAATATTGAAAATTTTACTTACTTAACTTCATAATATGTTGATATGTTATTATAATTACATTCGAGCGCATATAAAATTGCAAATTGTGACATTTAATTATTCAGAGTTCTAAATTAATATACAATGAATTAAATTTGTGACCTCGGAATAAATTTCGTTTTGCATATTTCTTCATTTTTATTTATATTGGTTTATTACATATGGGTGACTCTTACGTTTTCACCCGTGATTGCCCTAGTCCATATGTTAATAATTGATACGACAAACTGTGTAAATATTAAATTCAAATTATTAGCTGGACGTTAGATTCGTATTTTACAAATTTAACTACGTAATGAACGCAATAAAATAGTGTTATACAAAAACGCCGACGGCAATAAGAGGGCGACGGGGTGAGGGAAATCAATACCAAACGAAATAAAATTTCCCTCCAAGAAAGTGCGTGAGTTGTTTCCCCTCTACTTCACCCTCCCATTGTTTGCCGGAAATGCAATGGGAGTGTTCGCAGCGAGAGTCCGTGGAGTGCTGTTAATGTAAGACGGCGAAGAATGTACACTTCAATCGAGTGCAATTCAATTTTCGGACATTGCTTGAGGACGAAAAATGGAATAGAAAAAAACCTTAATCCTAATTAATATAAAGCGTTTTATTCCTTAGTTTGTTACTTATTAGTGCTATTATCTGCGACTTTGTTAGCGTGAAATACTTATAACATGACCTGCGTTTTCCATGCTTGTTGCTAAATCATCCGTAATGTGAACATCTGGAAATATTTTCATAACATTTTACTACATACATAGTTCAGTATTCCAATTGGAATACAGGTTACTTTTTAAATCGAGAAATAACTTAATAAAATAAATAAAAACGTATATTTAAATCAATTTCTTGCGTTTCTCGAGAGTCCAAAACCTATATCTAAATATTGTTAAATGTTAAACGAAAATCACACGTGCGAATCTACGGCTAAAAGTTATTTATTTTATATTTTTAATTAGCACCAAACCGCCAGTTAATTGTTGTATTTTGATTTTAGATTGGTTTTTCTTTCGTTTCAAATCAACAGATATCAAGGTTTCTAAATTTATTTTTAATTTTGAAGAAAACGTTTGATTTAGAAGGAACAATGCCCTAAAGATCAGTTAAGAATGAAAGGAATTCATCAATAATAAAAAGTTAGATTACTGATGAATTTCTATATTTAGTAAGATTTTTGTCTTCTCAGAAAAGAAAGTAAGATTGTTTAAGTTTGATCCCAAATTAAGAAAGATTCATCAGCATAATGTTTGATAAACAGATGAAAAAAAGACCTTGAAGTACTAAGAACAAAATTTGTTTGCGTCACATAACGAAAGACTAATATATTTAAGGAATTGTAACTACGTTAGAGACGAAAACAAATCAAGGCTTGCTTGACAATACACCCTAATTCAATGGAAGATATAAACTTATTATATTAGATAGACGAAAAAGGGGAGAGAGGGCGCAATGATGTATAATAGTGATGTATGTGTTAGAAACAGACAGCGAAATAAAAACCGTTAGAACCGTTTTTTGTAACGCAGAAATCGCACGGAAGATTACGTTCAATGTTTTTTCGCGATTGTGAATTTATCCGTTACTATATTGTTAAAACAAGTGTGTTTAAACAAATATTCTTATATTAATTATAGCACAACACATCGAAATCCCGAAGGGACACTATGCACATTTCATGGGTAATTTGTAAAGAATTGATATCGTACTTTTTTATTTATTTTCAAAAACCCGCACAGAAGTTATCATTTTGATATATGATAATTTACATGACAATATACCTCATTATATGTAATATAAAGGTGTACAATAAAATATCATGCCTTAACGTGTTTTCGGGTAAAGGTATTTATTCGACGATAACATTAGTGTTAAATGTCTATGTCGATAATTTTGTCGATGAAATTGGGTTTCATATCGTTGAATGCAATTTTATACCGATAGAAATTTGGGCGTTGCTCTTTTTAGAGTTCCGTAGTAAACTAAGGAATTAAAAATGTTATCATGTCTGTTCGTCCGTCGCCTGTACATATATCATTTTTAAATATTTTGAGATTATACATTTTCTGAACGTTTATGCGTTAAGTCAATTCATGGAAATTTGATATAATTTTTTTTCACGTACACCATCAAATAATCGGATATCAGTGAATATTTTTAATTGTCTTTCCAAACGCAATTAAAAATGTCATTTAATATTTTTAGTTAGATTTATTATTTTCCCGTTTTTCAAACGTAGGTTTTAAAGTCTAAATAAAATTGTAATAATATACCCTAACCACTAGCACAAATATTTGTGGGATAATCGTTAAAATAAAATGTAAAACAAATAAATTTATTTCAATTAAAATTAACATAATTAATATTAATAACAATAAATAATAAAATAAGTTCAATTTATTTCTTGAATAACTAAATAACTTTAAAAACCATTAAGATATAATTTCCAATTAATTATTTTTGATAATTGTGCTACATTAACTAAATTAATAAACTCTTTTGAACATGAAGTATTTATTTATCAAACTCTGATGCGAATAAATTAAATGTACTTCAAAAAAATAAATTTATAAATAATTTCTAATTTCTTATGCAATACTAACGAACTTAAATTTTGTAATTTATTTGTATTTGTATGTAAGTATTTTAAAATATTATTAATAAAAATAAATTATTTTTTCAAATTATTTAAGACACTCTTCTCAACATAAATGAAATAATAAAGCTTAAATTTATTTCTTATCTAATTTAACTTTTTTTTAATTTTGAAGTATTTGTTACTCCAATTGAAAATTGTTTTAGTTTAGATATATTGACAAATTATTAATTTTAAAAATAGAATCTGTTAAAACTGTACAAAGATTATCGATATCCTTGTCAATATTATTCAATACCACATACTTCACTATCGTACATTTACGCACATACAAATAGTCGATTTCGGTTATGCGGAATTTGAAATTGAGGTGGCTATGTAATAAGTGTATGATCGAAGATGATTTTTAAAAGTGTATATAAAAGTTCGTATGTTGTTATTGAATGTTGCGTATTTGTTTCTGTGACAAACGCTGATTAAAGGAAAGTCTAAAAATAATGTGAGTTAGAGAAATATTACGGTTCGAAATATATAAGAGAGGATATGTATATATATATATACATATATATATATATATATATATATATAAAGTGCCGGTAGGAAGATTGGAGGAAAACCTCGTAAAATACGGTCAGATGGGTAATCGAGGACTTGCTAAACGGAGATAATAGCGATAGTCAGGTACTTTTAATAACAGACGAGCGGGTAAAGTGATCTATATGTTTGTTATGACGAATTGCACATTAGTGAATAATCCAAATTAAGAATCGACGCTGTAGCATTACATTATAGACATTTAATATGGAATATTGTTATCATAGACAGAAAGATCGTCAAATATGTTTTCAAATATTGAATATATTTGGCGTTAATTTTGTAGAAATTCATTATTCACAATTAAATGAAACTACGAATAACGAATAAAATAATACTACATCACGTAGTTTCATTTAATTGTAAATATGTTTCCATTAATAAAATGTGATTTGTGAATTGTAACCAACTATACTAGTCCTTAAAACTATTTTAAGGACTAGTATAGTTGGTTGAAAGATGAGCGTTCGTTTCACATTATGTTTACTATTTTTTTAATTTTTATTCCAAATAAAATTTTGATTTAATAAATTGCGAGACAAATAATATAATTATTGTGAACGTCACGAATCGTCTATAATTAAAAACAACATAAATGTCATAACAAGATCACATTAAAGCTAAGACATTTAAATTAAATATTACTATAATTGCTACAAACTTGATAATAGTTTTGAAAAATTTAACCCTCGCCTCTTTCGCTTGGAGTAATAATAATAATATTTCTTTTAATCCCTTCAAGTAACACATTCTAGTAGAATTTTACTAAACAGGGTTCTTATTTAGGAACTCGACCCTATTTAGGGTCACGTCCTGAAGGGTACCACCCCAACGCTATACTCCCGAAGGGACACTATGCGTGTTGCGTTGCGTGAGTTCTAAAAGGGCTTATGGAATTAGTGGTCTATTAATTAATGAAGGGTGTGCGTATTATAAACATCCCTATTATATGTCAACAGTAGTAGATATGAATTGCTTATAATGATTAGTGGTTGAAGGGGAGGTGTATCAGTTCATCGGAGGTAAACATTAAACGAAGGTTTTGGGTTCTTAATGACGTTACTTTCATCGCACTTGAAAATTCATAAGTGGGTACTATTATATATTATAATAGGTATTTTCTAACTATTCATGTTAAAATAACTGGCTAAATAGTTGTAACTAATTGAGAAGAGAATTTAACTTTGAAACCATTTTCATTTATCTCATTGTATGGCGAAATGAATCCAGTTTCGCCTGGGATTGCTGAGCCATTTTTTTCATATTAATCGTAATACTACACGCTCTACGGTGTCTTCAGAAATCAAAGGGCACAATTTTTAAGGCTTCATTCAAATTGAATCGGTTGCTTATAGATCAGTTTCTGGTTAAAAACTATTTTAATAGGGATTTGTGAATCTAACTAGATGTAGCAAATGTAAATATACGTAAATAAATATATTACTTATGTAATGAACTTTCACGGCGAACCTTAGCATGAAAAAATATACAGCAAAATAAACTGGACAGGGCGACACTGCCGAGTGAATTGATAATGGTCAGCGGTCAGGTCAGGCGTCGCCGTACGTCTTCGGTTTCTTTTTGTCTCTTGTGATGTATGCGTTTTCAACCATCCTCAACACTACACAATATACATATTATTTATGCAACTTGATCGTTTTGAACTTTTTTAAATATAGTTCGTATAGGTTGAATTTTATTAAATAAGTTGTAATTCTCATAGTTTTATCTCTTGTCTACGTAAAACGTGATAAGTTTCACTTTTGTCACGTGCGTTGTCTCACACACCTTTTTATATTTTACAGTTTGGGCAGCAATAACGATTTGTGCGCTCTGAATATATAATGTTGCCGTCTGTCATGACAAGACTCACTGTTAGTTTTTCTTTTGTAGTGACGATTTATAGTCCATATAAACCTACCAATTAATAATATGAGCAGTACCATAACTAGTCCAACTTACACCCGGTGCTACCTCTACTTATTACGCTTGATTACACCACATTTCTGAGTTCTCAGAAGTCTGGCTCTATGTCACCGCACCACTCACACTGCCCTCTGCTACGGCACTGGATTTAAAACCTCTTGACCATACAAACATTTTCACTTGGTATCAATGTAAGTATTTAGGTATATAGACCTTTTTTACATCAGGCTCTCAAGTATTTCGAAGGCTTTGCAGTAGAATTATGTTTGTGGTATTGAATATTAAAATAGTAAATATTATTGCTTGGCTGTAGATTGAATTATATCGATATTGGAGTAAGTTTTATATTTATATTCACTATATATACTATTATCATACATTCCCCATACTATTTGCACAACATGTTTACAACCAACTAGCTGGCGCACGTCGTGGCTAGTATTTCGTATTAATATCGTCATCCGTTGTTTAGCCGTTTTAGTGCCATTGTTTTACTCATATATACTTAAAAATGCCAAAGAAATATTTTCCTTTGATGTCATTTACCCTTGTCTCGATAAAAAAACTGTGTCTCTTCCAAAAATTATCCAATTTTAATAATTTTTTCAGTGTTTTTTTAATAAAAACTTGTACAAGGATTATAAAATACAAAAAAATTATGGAAATGTACATTGTGAACAAAAATTATAACAAAAACTGAAATCAAGATCACATCGTATTTTCGCAGTCCGGTACATCCTCCATAAAAGCAAAATAAGTGTTATCGTCACTATTATCACTATCACTGAAAATTAGCATTACGCCAAATTGTGAGCGCACCACAATGTCACTCCCACTATCACTTTCTTCACAACTTGAAAAACGATCATTTTCACTCGAATTATTTTCGTATTCCCACATTATGGGTTAAAAATTTTCTTTTCCTGGATCCTTTTTATATTGTAATTACTAATAATATTATAATTTGAACTTTATGTAACGAGTAGAAAGATAAAAAATTTGCGATGCGTGCGAGCGACTTCCCCTACCGCGCGCTAAACAGCAATTGATTTCGTGAGCGCCATCGCGCTCGTGGCAAATTACGTACGCGCACGAGCGCGATGGCGCTCGTCGGCACTCAAACGGTTAATGTCACCAAACGATATGTTTCTTACTTCCAGACATCTTTGATTCATATAACAGGTGCAAGCGTTTTTATTACAATTGATATCGCACACGAATTGCTACTTTCGTGGTTCGTTCCATCATAACTACATTCATTAAAGTATCATTAATACTCGTGTAGTTTATGCTTAAACATAATTAAGATTACGTAAGCTATTAAAAAATTGCGTGTACCTTTAATACCTTATTATGTGTGCAAATAATTTCTTTGATTAATATTTACTTTGATTAACCATATATCTCTTCCCGTCGCTGGCAAACTGTGTATATGAACGGAAATACGCGGTGTAATTAAAATATATTAGCATAGAAATGATGAAAACCTAATTATAGCGATGCCGATCCGACTTCCCATGATCGGGTCGAGTCGCCGGCGGGGACGGCCGCTCGTTCATTCATTGACGGCATGGCGGCAGCGGCGAGTTGTAAAACGGCACGAGTGATGACCGGAAACTGAACGAGTTTGGCCACAATCATTGGGTAATGTGGTGAGAATTGTTTCGCGCCGGTTCAGATCGCGTTTTGCCAATGACTTTTTGATGTAGTGAAGAAGAAGCTCATTGAATTCTGTAGTGTATGCTGTTGTATTTTTTATTTTTCAATTATTTCACAGCATTTTTACATGACTTTGAGACCGTCAGAGGCTGTTTTATAGTTTATACAATCACACAGTCTGACTGTAGCTGATGAGACAATTTTTTTGCCAAACTTTTACCTATAAATGAGGGAAAAAGCTTTGTCTAAGTGTATGTAAATAACGAATCAACAAAAAATTAATTACACTTAAAAGGAAATGCTAACTACTATTTTCTGATAGCGAAAATGTTAATGACAACAAAATCAAATATTATTTCATAATGGAAATTGGCATCTGAACTTATTCCTTTGCAAATTAATTCTTAAAATGTTATAATTCGTTACATCTCTTTTATTTATTCGACGGGTCTTATTTTACCGACGAATAAAAATATTATATATTATAAGCATTTATTCACATAAATGCTGTAACAACTTCTATGTAGCGTATTTTCTCATGTAGTTTACCCGTCATGTAGTACCCGTTTAGTAGACATACCGTTGATTGCAATGTCAACTTTAACGTGTTTGCTGTGATATTTGCCTAAACTGAAAAATTAACCGCCTGGTAATCTTATCTTTGAACTCTGTTATCGCGGTTAAACTAACATTTTAAAAAGGCAGGTAGACTGAAGCGATGACAGCTCCATTGCATGGCTGCGTGCAAACTATATCTCATCGTCAACAGACGCGTCAGCTTTTTACTAATATTATATATTGATACACAATTGTAGAAGTCAATGACCTTTGAGTCCAGACTTTCGTTTCATTCATAAATGGTAGTTTAATAGATTTACGTAATATCTAACTGCTAATGGTATAAATAGAGGAAGAACAAGTCTATTTACAAAAAAAAAACAATACAAAACGCTCGAATTATATATATATATATATATATATATATATATATATATATATATATATATATATTGATCGATAGTGATACCTCATTTTTTGTTCATTAATTTTCTTGTTACATCCATTAGTCTTATTAGAAAATCTTATACTTGACTGCAAACATATTTAATTAAAACACCGCCAATTGTAATCATTGATTGTGGCCAAAGGAAATTGAAAGAAAATTAAATTTCAGAAACATCCTTCTCAAAATTCTGACATATTCTCATTTTTAGGGACATAAGGAACCTTTGTGACTTCATCATGTCTGCCTGTCCGTTTGTTTATTACGACCTTACAGCTACTACAATTCTAGATTCATATGCATGAAATTTTGTTTCACCTCTAATTGCAATTTATATTTAGCAAAATTATATAAAAAAAATTAATATACGTATTATGTTTCACACAAAATCGTATTATGTTTCATAATTAAATTCATTTTTATTATCGATTTTGAAGACTCGTTTGCGAAATATATTAAGCTTCAAAGTTGTAAGTGATATTCTTCGCTCAATAATTTATCAGCCATGGGTTTGATAAATTTTGACAAATTCTAGGTGTTAATTAGAATTTAGCATTTGAGTAAAATTTTTAAATAAAATTTCGATTAATTTGCATCAACAGTTTCGAGATATATGTACAAATACGGATTTATATTTTATGCGTGTTCGGACACTCGGTATGTTTCTTTTTATGCACAAATTTTATTTTATATTTAAACATGGGTACTCTCGTCGCGTTGAATCTCTATAAATTATAGACCTTTTCATTCTATTTTCAAAGCAAGTTTCTTTTCTTTGCTTTCGTGTCAATATAAAGAAAAGGCAAAACTGTATGCCTTATGCGAAATATTCATTTATTCATACATAGACTTAATCTAAAGCTTAAATTTTTCAAGTTTTGAATTGCGGTACTCGGATTTTATTAAAGTTATTTCAGTTAATCTTTGTACTTATCCGTTTATTTATCGACCAATGTAATGCGGGGATAGAAACAGAGGTTGTTGATTTCTAAATGTGTTTGTCAATATTTAATATCAACAGTTGACATGATGTTTACGTATTTAAAAGGAAAAAAGACGGAATTTTCATTATATCATTCATGTATCCATATATCGGTCTGTATTCTATGTATATATATATATATATATATATATATATATATATATATATATATATATATATATATTCTATGTAGAAATTTGAAAGTTGGTATTGCGATAAAGTATATTATCATTATACCTGCTTATATTTATCTTAGTAATGCAAGATATTAACATTGAAAACTATTTTTATCGAAATTTTACAGGATGCAAATTAAGTTTTTTATACCCATTTCTTTTTTTTTAATTTCATAAATAATTTTGGGTAACAATTAAAAAGATTAATTATGTTGATTCCATAATAGTATTTTTTTCAAATTTTATTTACAATAGTTCTAGAGATAGGCTGAAAATATCCATAAAACATCCCACCCCCTTCTCTCTTCTTTCAAATTGCTATTCTCACAATTATGAATAAAAAGTTTACTTTACCGGAAAACTATGATGATTCTATATATTATAGTATTTTGAGAAATATACGAAATTTGTATATCTATGATAAATATAGAAATAACTAGCCAATATATTTATATGGTGAAACATTGCAGTAATATTTGTAAATAAGTTAATAGAAATACTACCCCGCGGCAAGCGTGTTAAGTGTATACGAAAGTCTTTTGCACATTTATACGCACTTAATAGGTTATTCAATTATAAATAAGGCTTTTAACTGCATGCCTGCATCTGTATTACATTATGTAACTATTTAGATATGCATAACTTAAAAGGCTAACCTTTGCTAGAATAGTTTCTTTCCGATTAAACATAGAAATTATTCATTTAGAATATTGTGATGCTAAAGGGTTTTCGTATTTTCATTTTAATAATTCTTCGTCGGAATAGTCAATTAAAATGTTACTGCTTTTAACTCCCTAAGAATATTTACATATACAGTATTTACATACATGTTGAGCATTGTGAGTACATCTCCTATTAAAGTAGTTGTCGTATGACAGAGAAATCCAAAAAGTATTATAATTTTTTTTTCTAAAAACTTAATAAAACATTATTTTATATTGACTTAGTTTTTTAGACAGTTCGCTCGAAGGATTTTTTAAACAAAATTGAAAGTGTATTGATATAATTATTTTTATTTATTGTGTAAATACAATTTTAAGATCGATTTTTACCAAAACTAAACGGTAAATAATTTTTAAATTACTAAACATTTGCCGTTTTACACGACTACTACCTCAATCCATTCCTTCCTTATACCGAATTAAAGAATACACTAAACATCGTGTTAATTTTAACATAAAGAAAAGACGCAAATACAACGTGTGCTCTTTTAATTTTATTTACTTACATACATAAATATAATTATTACGTAAATAAATTAATTTAACAAGGTACACATTAATAACGCTTAAAAGTGGAAACGATTATTAAATTTAACGAAGTATTTCGGTGCAGAACTATAAAGCATGTTCCCGGAATAGTTAGTTACATTTAATTAATCATTACCACTTTAAAGCTGCTATGAAGTTTATCAGCGTTTACACGCACGGCCGCGCATCGCAAGTAAGCCTCGACTAATCCGTTCCGTTCTCGTTCCGAGCCAGAGGATAACGCTGGACCTCTAACCGACCTGTAATCCATCAAAATGCATTCAAGTGTGGAGTAGAATTGTTTTTAGTAGCGCGCTCGTTCTATTTATGTCATTGTCGTATCTCGCTCGCTCACTACTCGTGTCTCTCACCTTATCTAACGTCGTAAACGGTGTTTAGATTTTGACGTTGCGAGCTTAATTAAAACAGATACAAACAGACAGATAAAGACAATATTTGCGTATCTATATTTTGTTCGAATTAATAAGGTCGACTGATAGATTACGATGACCGGTTGACTTTGGTTTTGAAAGATTATTACGTAAATTAAAGTAGATAAATTAATTCACGGCCTCCTAGCATTTTACGCATATACGTGTACAAGTAATGAAGTATTTGGTGACAATAATATTTTTACGTTTTGACCTCCTAATGTGATAGGTTCGAGAGATAACTTATTAAAAATGCGCCATAAGAACTATATATTTATTAACTCAACAATTGAATGAAACTACGTGAGTAGTATTATTTCTACTTTCTTTAAGTTCTTTACCACGACCTAGGTTTCGTTGTATTACAACATCTTCAGGTGGGCTATTAGCAAAGATTGCTAACAGTCCACCTGAGATGTTGTAATATAACGAAACCTAGGTCGTGGTAAAGTACTTACAGAAGGTAGAAATAATACTACATCACGTAGTTTCATTAATTGTGAATAATGAATTTCTACAAAATTAACGCTAAATATATTCAATATTCAACTTTCAACAAATTAGTTAATTATATGAAATAATAATAAAGTAATGAAATAAAAGTAAATAGTTATAAATTTTATTTGTTTTAAATATGAATAATTATAATTAACTGTACCCCATCGGTTCATTAATAACTACTTAACTGAAATGTAAACATCAAAATTGACTGGAAATAGAATGAAATTAAATGTACTTAGAAAGGCATAATAATTTGAAACGAAATAAAAAGACGGTAAACGGAAAAAGGATAATTTTTTAATACCCGTCTTTTATCTTTTATTAATGTTACGACAATGTGACGCATCTGCTTTCGCGCTTCCCTTTGTGGAAACCTATACATCAATATGTGTACACATTATTTTTATATTGTTGAATTCCATTTTTGAAATGGTTATGATGATTTCAGCAAAAAAAAATTACTTATTTAGATATCGAACAATGTAATATAATGTTTCCTCCCTGTGACAAAACAAAGCGATTGATTACGTCCGTTAAGGAAGAGAGCAGCCATCACAGTAGTTACCGAGGGGATTTTTACAAATTCCTTTGGCAGTCACTTTAATTACTATTTATTCATAAATTTACTGAAGTAATTTCAAGCGTGAAAAACACCGTAGATTTGAGTAACAGTTACGTAGAGACTGTGTTACGTCGACTTTTTTACTCACATGTAACAGTAGATCAAAATAATTACAGCCACAGCACTATTTAAACAATTCAATTTTAGACATGTTACAGTGAAGTACAAGATTTAAAGAAGATCAAATATTAAAGAGTAAAATAGTTAACACAAAATTATTAACTCTGCATTTACTTAATGTTTCAAAATTTGCAATTTTCTGCAAAATGCCATTGGCTTCATTTGCATTGAACGTGTTAAACGCTTATTTGGTGGTTACAGAAGCTCCGATATCGATGGAAATGAAGCGTGTGGTAATATATAGAACAAACACATAATTTCTATAATTTGTCGGAGCAAATGGATAGATTTTTCGAGTAATTTTTGTATTTATTTTTAAGTAAGTTAATTTTTATATTAATCTATTTGTATAATCATATCTAGTGTAGATAAATAAATTTCTTCGTATTTTATTTTTTTACTTTTGTAAATGATTACTAACTATTTATGTTTATATGTATTATTAATTTCGTCTTTAACCTAAACTTTCGGCTAGTCAATGGTGCGCAGTGACTTATAAGCAATTACACGTAGAATGCTTTGAACATCTGATCTATATACTTCATATATTTATGAATATTTAAACATATGTAATTTATGGTATTCAGTCCAATTCAGCAATTTATTATATGACTTCTAGCCCGAAAGTACAAACTGAACGCTACCTGTAAGTGAAACTGTGAAAACCAAAAACTAGTGAGATGAAACGTAAAAACTTCACGTGTATCTAATTACACGGAACATCGCGTAGCAAAAGTTTTCTATAACAAAGTAAAATTTATTACGTTATTTAAAACGCCAATTTATATATAGATGGAGAAAATAAGTTGTAAGTTGCCAGCTTATACTTAGTTATGTTCAGGGTGAAATAACCCGTGTTTTTTTAATTTAGAATTAAACAACACAGAGAGAGAGGGAGAGAGAGAGAGAATAACTGTATAAAGACTGCTAATTGTCAAACGCCAACCGAAGTAAACAAAGTTTAGGATATAACTTTCGTAAAAATATCTAGTTTTCAATTTTATAAATGCACCTATAATATTTGGTCAGTGAATTTAAATTATTGAATTAATTATTCTGATGCCTGTTTCCTGTTTGTATTAAAATAATATAATTTAAAAATGACATATTGTTAATAAATAAATTGTACGTCATTTTCATATGCGATCAATATTTGCTTTTAACCGGGAGTTGTACACTAAAAAAAATGATGGGCAGGCCTTGAGGATAATTTCACTTTTTTTCTATAAATGAAAGAATATTAACAGAAAACAACGAACTTAATAAAGAAATATCGTTTGGAATTTTAATAAAAAAATATATTTGAAACGTGCTTTTACAATGATGAAAGGGTTTTCAAACATTAAATTTATAACCTGTCTTTACGTGATCATTCTTGCTTATTTAAATTTTTGAATTTTTTTTTTTTATGTAAATTCGTGTTAGTATTCGCATATTCAGTGTTTCGTGTCACTGAGAATGACAATTAGTTCGGACAAATATTAACAAGCAGTTTGCAAAAACGCAGTTTGTATAAGAAATATTTATAATTAATTTTTTTTATGAAATTATCGATGCGAATATTATTTTTGTTAAATATATTGTTTTTAGTGGATGTTCCTCCATTTAGTAACTAATAAATAATGAAATTCCCTGATGTTGACCTGCATTTTTCCGATTTAAGTAATTTAATAAATTCTTATACCACATAGAAAATAATCCACAACATATTCATGCAAAACGTGGATGTAGTAATCCTCGATGTGTTTTTTTGGTCACATTTAAAATTTTTGGTTTGCTTCTGCTAGCAACTGATAGTTCCCACCCAATTGACACCCTTACGGATGAATATTTAGCGATTATGAAGAACAATTTTGACTCTATTACATAGTGACCCATCCTCACGCGATGACCTCACTTTCATAAGACAAAAATGACAAATGACTTGTTACACGCAGTTAGATCGTCAACCTGTTAATAGTATTTGGAACGACAGTATTGACTGCTCAGATACACATAAATCATTTGCACGTCGATTTACCATTACTATATACAACGCGTAATGACAGCGTTATGTACATAATGGAAGTAATATCCGTAATGTACATACAAAGCAATTATACTGATGTACAATAGTGACGTTATCAGCACCGTGTATCGGATTTCTATAAACAAACTAAAACGAATAAGCCGGTAGTAAACTTCACGAGTCGACCGATAATAGATGTCAGTGAATATCTACGAGTATGATCTCTTAGTAGTAAACGGGTAGGGTTATCGTCATAAATATGGACAGCTCTGTGCCCACGCGACTTCGCCACTCGTTTTAGGATTACGAGTGTCGCTGTGTTAAGTAGCTCTGTTTATCTGTCCATATTTTTACGTTATCTACCGATGTAACAGTGGTCGCGACAATGGTAACGCTCATAACATACATGTTCGGTTCTTTTCCTCGTATACGAATTCGAAAATCGAAGTCTTTATTCTAATTTTAAATTTTTAAAAATGTTTTTTTTAATATGCATATATTGTCCCTTCGTCACTTTTTATCAGCTGCTCTACAAATACATGAATGATTTTATATTTTGTTGTCTTAATAAAAAAAAAAATTTAAAAAAGTTGTTTGATTTTTTCCTTATTAGGTATGTGAACTCTTGATTAAATTTTGCAGTTGGATTTACTGGAACAAGTAATCGTACAATAGAATCGGTATCAATATTGATAGGGACGTTATACAAATATCATACTATCGAATAAGCCGTCTTGTTGAAAAAAAAACAGGTTAGTTTGTGTTCAGTGCGCTATTATTATATATTAATATCTAGATATTGATATTGGACCAATCCAAGTAATACTATAAATGCAAAACGGAGTTTGTCTTTGATGTTAACGTTATATAAGTTTTATATTTGCTTTATTAGACTTTGAAGAAAAATATTTATATCTCAAATTAATGAAAATGGTTTGCTGAACAATAAAGCTAATGATAGAGTTTGCAGATTACAGAAAAATACAGTGGTGTACTATTTCTTATTTCATGTTTGATGCGTAATTAAAGGATAATAATTTTTAAATTTCCGTTTAATTTTATTAAGAAGAGCTGTAATAAGTTCTTTGACCACCTGTCCTGATATTCGCGGATCGTAACATTAATAAAAATGATTTGCTGAACAATAGGGTTAATGATAGAGTTTGCAGATTACAGAAAAATGCAGTAGTGTACTACTTCTTATTTCATGTTTGATGCGTCATTAAAGGACAGTAGTTTTTAAATTTTCTTTCGTTTAATTTTATTAAGAAGGGTTGTAGTAAGACTGTAGTAAGACCTGCTGTCCCGATCTCGTTTCTAGACCATGACCTATCCCCGTAATACCCCAATGCGCTTTGTAACTACGTCCAATATTTCTTTTATCCAACTCTCCTAAAACCGTGACAGTTTTTTAAGCTTTTTACACATTATCCACCCATTATTCGATAAATAATGTTAGTCTTATTCAAACAATTTTGTTTTGCTTATTAAACATTTGATTTGTTTACTACAGGACATGAAAAAAAATCGTAGTACGAAAACGATATAAAAGGTTTTTAAAATAAAATATGGAAGTTTAATATATTTCAATTTCTAATAATTTATCCCACTTTTTACTTTGAATTCTACCTTTTTTGCGACTAAAAAGCTCTTATACAAATGTAACTGACATCTAGATATGACATAAGCTGATTTTATTATGGGAACCTAGCTATCTGAAAAGCCAGTCCATTACGCCCAATTATGTCAACCAGCCCATTTATGATTATTTATAATAGTAAATTATTTATTAAAAATTTATAAATTTAATCCTAACTCACAAAATTTTGACAAACGATATTATTATTGTGGGTTTGAACTATCAAGTTATGTAATAAGAATAGAAATCTGTTGTCAACTTATAAATGAAGTTAAAATTTGAATGTGGTTTTGTTTAGTTATTTCGCTCCTTTAGAAGTATAGGGAGTGTAGAGCAAAATTTTAAATATATTTTTTATTATAAATTAAAGGCTTCTTTACTAATTGATCTTTTGACGAAAGACGTTTAACGAATAAATTTAGTATTTCTGTTAACTGGAATTTTACTTTCTAAGTAAACATAGAAATTAAAACAAAAAATATTTCAAAATATTATCTAGTTATGTTTTTTCAATTACACATTAAGTTAAAACTAATAATTCATCACATATTTTCTTTGCAGCATGTGACATATATTTCTTAGATAAACTGTATAATAAATTTCCATGAAGTGAAACAAACACGAATTGTTCCATTAACGTGCCCGATTATCAATAAATCATTCTGTAAACTTTATTGAAGCCTTTTGTCTATGCTTCCCCAGAGCGGCACGCATATCGTCGCTCCAATTTCGGAAAACACGAAAACTATTAGGACAGGTGCACGCTATGAGTATCAAAAAATGAATCGTAAACAATACAACCTACAATCGTGTATCGCTTGAATGATTCAAAATCCATTACGAAACAAAATTATTAATCTCCGCGTTGTATCGATGAAAGGTTACCGCGTTCACGTGGCCGCCGCCCGCGTCGTTAGGACTCTTTAGGGATGGAACTTATCGATAAGTGAATAAAAATCTTCGAATAGAGTCAATTATGATCTGAGAAATGAAAAAAATAAGCTCCTAAAAAGTTTCGTGGAAATCGTTAACCAGGAAACTGACAAATCTTGCATTTTTTTAAGAAAAGTCAGGTTCACAATTAAACGAAAGTACGTGATGTAGTATTATTTCTATTTTCTTTAAGTTCTTTATCACGATCTAGATTTCGTTGTATTACAACATCTTCAGGTGGGCTATTAGCAAAAGATTAACCTTTACTAATAGCCCACCTGAAGATGTAATACAACAAAACCTAGGTCGTGGTAAAGAACTTAAAGAAAGTAGAAATAATACTACATCACGTAGTTGCATTTAATTCTAAATAATGAATTTCTACAAAAGTAACGCCAAATATATTCAATAAGTCAGGTTATTTTTCATAATAGTTCGTAAATTGTATTGTCTTTGAACCAACAAAATAAAACTAGCTGATTGTATACCGATATATCCTTTTTACACTGATGTAACAAACTAATCCATGAAACTCACAGGTCCGACAGGTTCGTCTAGAAAATTCACATAAAACTCGAGAAGAGCGAGACATTCTTTTTGATAACATTCTGTGTTTCGTCAATGTCAGTTGACAGTGTGTTTTTAATTAATTTAGGCAATTTGTAGATATTAAAAAAAGGAAGAAAAGGAAAGAAAGGAAGCAATTGGACCTAATTATCATTAATAATCGCTTCTAAAACGGTATTATGTATTTCGTTATATTTTCATTGTCATTTTAATTTTTTGTTAATAATTCTTGATATATTAGAAATTTAATATATACGCTTTTATGAAGATAGCTTCTTTGTTTTGTGTTTTGATTTACTCATTGTCAATCGCTGATTTGTTTGGCTTTTTATATTAAAAAAAGTAACTTTTTAAAAATTAAATATAGTTCAATAAAAGCTATATACTAGTGAATAATAGGCAGGATGTAATTGTCACGTAAGAGTACGTTGATATTTTTAAATCGGTCAGGCGTCGTCCATGGGTTAACAGCGGGATATTTGGCGTTTCGCTTTTCGTGTTGGCGGGACAGGTCACGAAGTGATGCTTCAATATATATCTTATTTATATTTAGGCTTTGCCTTAACCATTCGTATTTTAGTTAAACTCAAAGAGATTTAAAGGAACGCATATATTTTTTTTTTATAAATACAATGCAAGCCAAAAATAGATTTTATAGTCATAGAAACACAAACTATTTTGACTTCAGAGCATCGGTATGTTTCCAAACCAATCTTGTCAAATCTGATTAATTTGATAACAATAAAAATATCAATGTATAATTTTCAATATATCGATAATCCATTTTCCGATAAACAATTTATCGATAATAAAATGGGCTATACTCTAGTATCAACTGGGTCATTGTATTCAATACAATAATATAAAATACTGTACAAACAGACATATAAATTTGTCCATCGTCGCCGTGTGAAATGAATATTTATTGACATCGATGGTATTTGGGAGCCGTCGATTGTGATGTTTTTGTCATTATATTCGAATTGCTTTCGGTTTAGTCGATTCTTGTCATCCGATACTAGTTTCATGAATAACGTATCGTTGTTATGATTTGTCTATTTGATTTATGTATTCGGTGTGTGCTTAAATTGATGACATACATATTCGTCGTAACGTATGTTTGTCTATTAGAAAAACTTCCTAAGATATCCATTTATTCAGGATCACATATAACTTTATAATTTCCAATTATATAGTACAAAATCCTGTAAAAGAAAAAGAGTATAATTTGTGATATATGTCCAAAAGTAATTTTTACAAAGTAGACATTAGTACGCAAGTGAACCTATTCCAGTAGATCTAGTTCATTCGTGGACATTCAATTAAAGTTCCTATAGGAACTTTTTTGTACTCTTGTAACTTTGAATGATACGAATATGTCCAGGTGTTATACCAACTGCTAATGTTGCAATTGGATGAACAAACAAAAAATAACTTTAAAATTAATAAACTATGAAATTACATTGCAGCGGTTTAATATTGCTTTAATACATTTATCCAAAGAAAGAAAATGCTTCGAAAAATTTTTAAAGCTTGGAAAATTGTGTTAATTACTAAAATTTATAGTTTAAAAAAAACTGAAAACACACTTTTGTTATTGAAGAATGCATTGAGACGAATCAAACGAAATAAAACTCGACAGGTTTACTTTTAACCATGGACAAGTTTTTATGATCAAATCCATTCTCCATCATCAGACACTCCTGGTTATAATTGGTAACCAACAGGTTCAACAAGCTGAAACTCGATGAGTTTACTGTTAGCCATTGATAAATTCCCATGATCACTTCTCGTTTAAATCATCAGATTCTTCCGATTACAATAAGTAACCGAAAGGCTCTTTGAGATATATCAAACGAGTCCAAACTCGATATTTTATTGTTAGCTATTGAAAATTTCTTATGACCACCTCCCTTCTCCTTCATCATATTAGCTCGATAGTACCATATTATTGTATTTTCATCAGAAGTGGACGAAAAGTGAGTTGTAAGATTTGCTTACAATGTTAGGAAGTTACAGTTGAAGCTAATGAAATCGTGTTAATATCCATTTGTAAACAATGTGAATTCGACTTGGGTGGCAACTGTAGAAGCCCCTTTCGATCTTTCGTAACAGTGAGAAATTTAACATATTTATTAACATTCAGTTATAAGTAACAATAAAAAGAGAAATTCTTATTTTTTAATAAAATAGTAAGTTTCACGTGAGTGATCTAATAAAAGTGATTTTTTCTTTAAATAGAAAGAAAAACGAAATCCTTATAAAACCACTAACGTGTTCGTCCTTTTATCTGTTTATTTGTCACAGCCGTCTGTCTTAGAAATCATTCGAAATGGAAAAACTGAAATTTGGTAATGGTAATAAAGCTTATTAACCCACATATAATGAAGCAAGTGAAGTATTCCTCCTCCCCACATACGAAACTACTATAATTATAATTAACAATAACATAATTTCAGTGTAACAATAACATAATTTGAAAGATAGATAAAGTGATATATTTACAGAAGTTATAATTTTAATATTTGTAAATAGTTTAATAGGGTCCTTAATTTGTACCCTTAAATATTCACGTGTGGCTAAGTGAGGTCCGAACCGTCATACTGCAAATTCAACTTCTATTTAAAATATTTTTTTTACAATTTTCATGACACGTATTAAGAAGTGTTTTCTAATCTTAATGTAATGAGATCACTTTTATATGCAACTGTAATCACCGTAAAGAGTTGAAATAGTTGTGAGTATGATCATATTTAATATAATTCTTTTTTTAAGGACATATGTTCCATTAAAGCGGTGGTGTCTTCGTGAGATGGCGAATTGTCCTATTGTTATGCAAGGATGAAGAAGACTTTCATCATCGTTCTTTCGACAGATATACGAGATTGAGGAGTATTATTACAACTTATAGCCTAATGGCTTGTCATAAGAGTATTATGATATTGACGGAGTAGTATTACGACTTCTCTAGGTTTAAGTACTGTCTGTGTTATTTAAAGAATCACATTACGAAACGAGTTAGGACACAAGGGCAAGTTATATCAGGAGTTAAGAAGTGTTAATGTTCTTAAACGAATTGTGTCATTTACTACTATTTTTTGATTTCAGTAACACACTTAATTTCTCTGATTTTAATCCTGCACTACTGATCAAATTTAATTCGTTAATTTCATTGGTTCTATTCTGTTTAGTCTAGTATTTAGTTTTATCTTAAGATTACGATTATCGATTTATTCATTCAATCAATTATTTCATTCAATTTTATGTGTTCGATTCATTCCATTTCCTCATTTTTTATATAAAAAACTTTCTGCCATTTTATTGATTACAATTACTTGTACAGATTAATTTCTACATTCACACCGATTTTTTTCATTGCACATCAAACTCTAAGCCGGTATCATACCAGAAGTCTTTTCTTTCTCCCGCTCTTCAATTGTTTAGAGATTTAAATGCAAACGGTCAGAATTTGTTTCGTTTTTGTAATGGGGAAAACAAATTATTTGAAACGTATCTATCATCCTTATTTACAAAGAAATATTAGTTTCAAATTATTATTTCTTTTCCTTTACTGAAGCTTTAGATTTATTACTGTCATTATACTGTCAGTTTCATTTTACTAGGAGTTTTGAAAGATCTGTCAACCTAGTAGTGAAATTTTAGTCGTTTTACTTAGTTTAAACACGGAGGAGAAATAAACTTGTTATATATAACTCTTTATAGAAGGCCAAATTTGCACTTAGAAACCTTTTGGATTTCATTTTTCTTGTAGGGCTTATGGCCTATCCATGGTGTGCTCTCACTACTGCTTTTAAAAGTGAATACATTGATTTTTATTTCTTAGCATACGGACGAGTCAAATCATTTCAAAACATATTAATTTTAAAGCTGTTTTGTGTAATCTTTGAAGCTTTTTTCAAGCAGAAATTCTAACTTTGACTATGGTATTAAGGTATAAAGTTACGGTGTATTTTCAAGGTCGTTCGATAAATTACTTTATGTGATAAAAATATACTTTACTTTGGTAATTATTTTTACACATACAATCCTTCGTAATAATTGTTTTTTTAATAAGATATTATGACATCATCCTTAAAATTATACTTAAACGCTTTTAATTTTAACCATAAATAGACAATTATTTAGACGAATCAATTGAGGCGACTTTTCCTTTTGATAATTTGACCGAGAAACCACCAAATATGGTGTCCTCCGATGTTATACTTATCTTGTCTAACTCTAAAAACGGATAAGCATCAGGATTTGAATATCAAATTGATACGCGTGGGCTGTTTAATCGATTTAATATATTTATCACACGAGTCAGATCTTTTTAATGAAACAAAAAATAATCAACATTAAACGTCTGAGTGCATTTCGAAGTAGTAATTTGTCGGGCTGTCACTTGTTAATAGACTTTGACGTGGACCAGAACCTATGTGGGTGGTTGACACCATTAAGTATGAACTGACATAGTGATGTTATGATTGACACGTCAAAAAAAGTAAAAAGCGAAAAATTTTTATGAAGCTTATTGGCTATTTCATTTCCTCGTCTTATGTATAGCAAAAAAATGTGTACTTGTGTACGTATGTTGTATGCGTCTTCTTTTGGATACTATTAAAAACATATTTAATTAAAATGTAATGTATTAATAGTAAAATATATTTAAATATATATAATAAAAAAAATATAAACGTATTTAAATTTATTTTTAACTATAAAATTGATATGAAAGTAAATATAACAATTGCATACAATAGTTTAGTTTAATTATGGTTTGTTACGCCACCACCTTGATACGATATTTGGAATATGTACTGAAATTATCCTAATCGATCTTTTAAAGTCTATACAGTACATATTTTTCATTTTCCCAACAAATCGAGCATGATTTTTTGGGCATTCAGAGTATTTTATATATAGCCTTTTATAATATCATTTTTGACACCGGATGATAAGGTTTACGTATTTTATATATTTTTCTCACCTTTATCTTAGCAGGAATGTTTCTGACAAAAAGTACATAAATTAAGGTTACCAGTTAATCAATTGTTTTAAAATTAGCGTTTAAGGTGATATTATTGTTTTCAAATTAATAGCTTCTTCCTGATAACAGTGATGCTGACGATGTGAGTACGTGACGCATCGTCAGCACCACTGTTTTTGTTTCCATTAAAAGCTCAACTTGTAGACTCTGTGTCTTTTTATCGTTTGTCACTCAAATGATATTTCCAGCCTGGTCTGTTTTCGAGAAGTCTTGTTTTTTTGTTCTCATTTATAATAATTGATGTGTAAGGTTTGATGCTCGGTGCGCACCTTCAGTCGGATGATGAAATTAATGAAGATGACTTTATCGAAAAAGACTACACTTATAGTTCTTCTCAAGTAAAATTTGCACCGGTTTGTGATGGTGTTGTCAAAAACTCGAACTCCTGGGAAAACGTTTTCGTTAAGAGAAAATATTTCTGAAAATTTCATCAATTTGGTTGTAAAATAATGGTTTGACTATAACATCCATTCATTTTTCTATCTCCGTTGTATCACAAATTTTTGGAAAAATCGGAAAGACATTAATTTGTTTCGTTAAATATGGTGCAGAACAAAGAAATTCCACTTTCATAGCATCTAAGTTTCGAACGTGGCTACTTTGGCCACATATGTATACAGAAATATCAAAATCGAGTCTTCTTTACTCGGTAAATTTATGGATATAAAACAAAAACCACTTTGTGAAAAGTTTTAGTATAATGCATTGCATTTAGCATGTGGAAGGACGGAAATCTCCTGTATAACCGATGCTGGAACTTCAAGAAGCACAGCTTTCCAATTTGTTTCCAAAAAAATATTAACGACGGTATGGATTTTTCCGCAGCCGTCACAATTGTTATGAGTGTACGTTTTTTCCGTAGTTGATTATTAGCAAACCTGTTTCTTTCCTCTCATTATTAACACTCCAGGCATTCTGTGATGGACGGATGTGACTCATACTCGGTGAGATTATAGAAAATACAAATACATTATAAAGAGACAAAACAGTAACGCCACCCAAAATATTTAAATTAATAATACGACCTAGGTTTAAATTAACACATACACGTTTCATTTCCATTATACAGTGATTAACAAAAAATACTTTAATAGTAAACTTATCTTTCAACTTAATTATAATGTAATCAAAAACACAATTTTCTCATGTGGTTTCAGGGGATATTTTGCTCTGTTGTAAAAACTGATTGACAATTATTACAGAGATATTAATATGATTTACTAGTCATAGATCGAAGCTTATTTAATTAGTAGATCCTGATAAATATACCATTTGTTAATAAAAAAGTAAGGCTTAAAAATTATGATTGAAAAGATTATAAGATACAAGAAAATAAACAGAGATTTTGAAGAAAAGTTAATAGATTAATAGAGAGATAAAATTAATTTTCCTTAGTTGACAATTCAAAAAGATTGCGAATGACCCAAGAGAGTCTTAAAAAGAACGAGAGAGTTCATAAAGGCGTGGATAGTAACTTGTTTTGTTTAAATTTGAACTTCGTAATTAGGTACACGATCTATTTTCCAGGTGTTATTGGTGTTGGTATATCACAATGCAAGACTGTTTTCCTGATAATTTTATCAGTTGTCTATTTAAATGTTTACTATCATTTGAAATAAAATATATTGTGATAATAAACGTGATGTTTCAAAAGAAATTATGTTTTGGAAAATTTCAACTCGGCAGTAGAGCCGATTTTTTTAACTCATTCGTACGTCAGCGGATTGATGTCTTTTTATCGTCTGAATATCCTTACATCTTCTGTATATATTAATTAATCATTGACCTAATAACCATTTAGGTACTTTCGTTTGCGTAAAATTAAGTAAATTTGGTTAATTTGATTTTTGGTAAAACTGCAATGCTGAGTGCACTCTTACAATGAACGTGGTCTACGGTAATTTTTTCTTTGATATGCAAAATGGGAGATTCTATGTTCTCATCTCTTTCATCTAAATCTATTTTCTATGGTCTCATCTCTTTCTTCAAAATCACTGTTGATTTTCTTGTATCTTACGAATGTTTACTCTTTTCAATCATAATTTTTAAGCCTTATATTTTATTAACAAATGGTATGTTTATCAGGATCTACTATTTAAATGAGCTTGAATCTATGACTAATAAATCATATTAATATCTCTGTAATAATTGTCAATCAGTTCTTACACCAGGGCAAAATATCCTCTGAAATCACATGAGAGTTTTGTATTTTTTTGATTACATTATAATTAAGTTGAAAGATAAGTTTACCATTGAAGTATTTTTTGTTAATCAGGTATTTCACTTAATAATTAATCATAATAACATTATGAGCTATGTTAATGTTTTCGTCAATCATTCAAGTTAGTGACCCGTTATGTTCATTGTTTTCGGACGTAAATGTTGAGTTGTTAAATTAGAACGAATTGTACTCTTCACCAAATTCTGTGGCCTTGTCTTCCAGAATTGTGATATCAGGACACACTACAAACATTTTTGGATTCTTACATCTGGTGAGTGAGATACCGTAAAAAAAATACTAGACATTTTCAATTGCATTTTTAAACACTTTTCTAATTATATACCACTAGGTGTGGTCCGTGGTAAAACAAAATTTCATTTTAAGTTCGATTTACTAAGGTACCTACTTCAAAAAATAATTAAAAATGGTTTACCGATGTGTATGAAAATTTCACTCTAATCGATCTGAAAGTGTTATATTGTTGCAACCTAGAGCCAGATAAATATATATTTTAAACGGAATCATCTATGTTAGTTAAACAACAAATCTTTTGACCTAAACTTTATGAATATTTTTTGTGATAAATAGTTAAAAATAATTTTGAAAAATACTTAAAAATAATTTTAAAATCCACACGCAATTTTTTGGCCAAAAACTTCCTTATATGGTCTGGTCGAAAGTCGAAAATCGGTACCGAAATTTTGGTTGCTTACTATTAAACAAAATTATTTTCATTTTTGGACACTTAATTTAAAAAAATAGCATAAAAACTATCACTATCACTATTTACCAATTTTATTTAAATGACACAATAAAAGCTGTATCGTATTATTTCGACATCATTTAAATAGTTAACTGAATATCATTGCACTCGAAAATGACAAGTATTTTTGAAGTTAACAGTTTAATAAAAAAGCTCTAATAATAGAAACGAATTGGTGTCATTTTTAAATTCCATATTTTAAAATTTTACTTCAACTCTTTTTGTACCAACAAAGTTGTTATTGATACGAGAATAAACTTGTTCGACGTTCGAGACGTCTACAAATGTGAGTCTTTTGTCATTTATAATTGTATACGACTTATGGGTCGATGAGGTATTGAATGGTCTCGGCCTACGGTCTCCGTCCCACAACGAGGGGCTTCACAATCAATCATAAGACGCATAGAGGTTGCCCACGTTATTAAGCGATGCTAAGGAATCCGGTTCTTACACTTTCAATAGAAAATAAATAATAAAAAATCGGAGAATTTATGGTTGTTATATTATTTCGATGAAAATAATCCTATTTAAAGTTAAAATCCTTCCCAAATTCTACTTTATAGAGGTTTTAAGCTTATTGGGAAGGTATAATTGTAACGACCGATGGTCAGTGAGATCGCGGATCAAATTTTAGATGGTATTGATGTTGAAAGAATAGTTATCTGTATGTGTGAACTGTAATTCTTTTTCCACAGAAGCGATATAATGAACGACATTGGTAGATTATAAGGTCCGGTCAAATAGTTCTGAAACGAAAATATTTTGTCTTAATAAAAACGAAATACACATAATTTGTACATATATAATATCAATATATAATTATATATATATATATATATATATATATATATATATACATATTTAAACAAAAATAAAAGTTCCGATTATAAAAATATGCTCATTGGCATTCTATTGAGCATATTAATATTTGAAACTACTCTTTTATAAGCGAATATTGTTCGAAGAAGACAAAAAAAATTAAATTTACAACTTTGTGTATTGATGTTGGTATTACATAGGATATCTTAATAGTTTATAAATTAAAATTTAAAAAAAAATTAAAATCTGCTGTGCAGGAACAGAAAACGATGTGAGAAATCAAAAAAGTTCAGAATCAAACAAAATCACGTCTTCAAGCATTCCGCTTCGGTGTCAATAAAAAAGAACAATAAGTCAAGTAGGCCCACAGGTGTCCAACGACCAAAACTAAATATTCGGTGGGCCTACATCTAAGTCTTACCTTTGGCATTGTTTTATTTTTCTTGACGTGGTTTTTTGTAGTTGCTGCAGCTTAATGGTATTGGTATTAAAACTATATTCGTATGGATAATCTAGATTCTTTTTAAAATTAAAACCTACTTACCTTTTAGGAAAATGTGTTTCTCCTGTGATATTAGTGTGTTTTGCTTACTTATACTAGGGCTACTTATACTGGGTTTAAAAAAATATTTATATACGACGAATGTGTAGACTTTACCAATATGCTGCCAATTATGCTAGTCGAAATTAAAGAATACAGTTTTTATGCATTAATGGTTGAAAATATAGGGGTTTATAAAAGTAGGAGATTGTATTTGTAAATGTATTTCCTGAACGGAAGAATGAAAAATAGGGTGAAATAATGGAAAGTGGTGCACTGACGGAATTAACGACGATTCTGTTAAAAAATGATAAAAGGTGTAAGGATACTGGTCTCATGTCACCTTTATTACTGGGTGAAAATGGTAGTACGTAAAATATACGTGCATAGGACGTGTATCTTTTCTTTCAAATTACTGTTTATATCAAGATCGAAGGATATATTAAAGTAGGCAATGTAATTAAAAATTAATTGCAATTGCAGAAAAAACATGTACCGGGACTGCAAATGAGGTGAATAATAATGGGATAATTGAATGTTTAAGCTGTAGAATCTAATCATATGTCAAGCGTCATTATTTAGTTAGAATAACGAAATTTTGTTCGAGTATTCGTAAGCTCCTTACTTCTATACTCGTCTTAAGGTAAAATGCAATATAAAGCTCAAAGTTAACGAGAATGCAAAAAATAATCAAAGCACATAATAAAGTATCCTTTCAAGTAACCAAAAATGCCTTACAAGAGCGAACGTTTCGAATAACAAAACATTCTCACCTAAAAACCTTGTCGCCCGCCTTGTTGAACCCGCAAAACGACCAAAAGCGCGGCACGCCAGACGAATTAAGTTTAGGGGCCGCCGCCACGCGGTAGGTGTTCATGCTAAGCGGCGGCGCGACGCGCTCGGCTGCGATTAACCGACAAAAGTCGCCAAACGTAAATAAATGTCTAACGGAAATAAAATAAAAAAGTGACGATTTGCCGACCCGCAGAGCCTTGTTTGAACACGTCTCGGCCACTCCGCGCCTTGTGTGTCCCGTACACGTGTGTCGCGAGTAGGGTGACCGCCTGATTAATACAATATATGCGTAGCGATGGACGCTGGGCGTACATTCCTGTAACTCTCGGCTCGACGTTAAGGTCCAACAATTAAAATGTGTAAAGGTTTAAGAAAAAATAAACACTGCTGAAATTATTTTATTAGTATAGTAATAAAATAAGTATGATGCTATAGCATCTAACATAAATCTTATTGGAATTAAGTTTTATACTTCTAAGAATATACCATCACCATTTTATGAATGTCTGCTTAGCAGAACTACAGTTGTTGAATTATATGAATAATTCCTTAAAAAAAAAGAAAAAATACCGAATTTTTACGGTTTCTGTACATCTATATTTATGCTATAATTATTAGTTTTGTAAAATAAGTAATTTTACAAATTTATATTATTAAAGTAAGGTTATAGGGCAGGAAAATTATTTTGAAAAATAAAATGGCTTGATCTAAAATATTAAGAAAATGTTGTGGAGATGATTTTACTTGTCCACAAATGAAATAAAAAGCGAATGAATTGATAATAATGTAAAAAATGTTACTAAAATATGATAAATAAAGAAAATTTTGAAGTAATAAATAGGGAAATAAACATTATAATTATACAACGAATGTTTTTTCATCAATTGGATTTAAGTTTCTCTTTTTAAGATTGGGTCATTTTAACCTTCTTTGTTATTAAAGCGGTTTACTACAGTCGGGTTCTTTTCTTTTTTATAAATGAGTATCATACAGATGTTGTTAAATTGCTCTAGAAAACGGCTTCCTCATAACAAAATATGACTATTTTAATTAATAAGTTTTTTTCGCACGGCATCTCATTCTCGAGATATACTATTTCAACGCTTACGCAAGGGGTTAAGCGTTCTGCAGTGCACACACACCGGGTGCCGAGTATCATATGGCTTTATCAAAGTAACATAAATGTAATGCGACGAATCTCTTATTCGGCCTTGAATAGTAACTGAAGCAAGTATTATTTTGTAGAAGGAAAAATCAGTGTTTTTCTTGAGTCTTTTTTCACACATTAAAATAATTTCCTCCTTACAAAGGCCTAAAATTTTATAAACTATTTTCGTTTTATATTTTGTAGAGGAATCTTGAAAAAAATTTTGTCTTACCAATAAACTAATATTTGTACAAATATATCTATAAGCATATTAACGTTATTTTGTTATTTTAAGAAATTACGATTAATTTAAAAGTTATGACTATACCTATATTACAGAGCCTTTTTATGTACCTTTTACACGACCAAATAATAAACTCAAGGAGTGAGCATCAGGGAACATATCATATGACCATAATCTATGAATTTTTCTCGTATTCCTTTATTCATAAATGCTATATTAATAGTTACAAGTAACGAAACTCATACATTGAATATAATTCTTTCAAGGACATTTCCAGTAAGAACGCGACACCCTGGTCACAATACCAGTCGGTCGCGAAGCGTCGAAAGAGGGCCGCTCGCTCACACCTACACCGTCGTAACCTGTCTTTCTTTGTTCGCAGGGGCGCGCCATAACGCAACGTTGAAACGCTACGGAGATGACTGCCGCCACTTGCTGTAGCTCTTTCTCCAGGTTTTGCCTGATATGCGTCAATGTCATCTCACTGGTGAGTCTTATATGGGGTGTGCGATTTATTCTTTATGCTGGATTGTCGATATGGAAATTAAAAGAACTGGACGAGTTTTTAGTAGTCTATGCATATATATATATATATTTATATATATAATTTTGTCCGTAAACCTTTGCAATACGAGCAACTAGATCGATTAGTGACATCATTTTTGAAAACATTGATTTGATAGAGCCATGCATCGATTCTTTGTTATTATTCTGAATGTCGGAGAATATAAATTACGTATCTGGTCTTGTTAGTATTGTAAATACGTAAGAAACTTTAATAAAAGTAATAATTTTTATTAAAGTTTCTTGAAAAAGTGTGTACTGTTAACTTAAAGAATTCGGAATGTCAGGTTTATATAATAGATGAAATATATGTTATACTTAACGCATCGTAATGGAGGTCAAAAGTACTTACAGACGAATATTTTAATTTATTTTCTATCGTTTAAGTTCATGTTATATTTATTTGGGATTCAAAATACTTGACTATGTTTGTTCTGAAAATTAAAAGATTGTCATATTGCGCAGGAAAGGAATTTTTATTTAAAAAAATAATTTTGGCTTTCTAAATATTTACGCAATGTAGAAAATAAAATTGTTATCGTAAATCATATATTTTTATGAAGTAGTTTTGAAAACGACAAATAAAATAAATCTGTTTAACATCATCTCACGTCATAGCTAATCAAACTCATTATATTTATTATGAGTTTGATTACTACATTAAGCACTCCAAAAAAGTAATTGTCTCTCATGTCACATAAGTTTCATACTCGGATGAAATGTGTAAGAATGTTTTGCGATCCCCCGAGATGGTTCTTAACTCCAGTTATTAAGAATTTTAACAACATTCGAGAATTACTAATGAAATATTCGAAATTTAAATTGTTCTGTGTCATTACGACTCAAGTTCAATGAAGCCGAGTGTCAAGTACGAATAGAACTCGCACTACCAGGGTTCGGTACACATTCAGGCACATATAAAATTTAAAAGTACATAGTACTTTAAAATTTATTAAACTATTCACAATTACATATTAATTTTTCTCAACGTAAATATATTGCCTAATACATCTTTCACAGGCGTAAAAACGTGGTGCCTATTTAGATAATATTATTTCTCAACATGTAAATATACAAATCTTCCACAGACACAATAAATATACATTTACAAATCTATTCTTATGAAAAAATAATTATTAGGTGATCCAAAATTATCAAGATTGAAAAATTGTAGCAAAATTTATTATAAATAATTTGACTATTTATTGCCTTATAACTGCTGAATATTTATAATTGGAGAAAATCCAAAAACAAATAATTCACAAAAAAAATTTCTCATGTTTTAAGGAACTATTTTGACCTTAGACGTTTTTAAAAACGTTCGAATTTGACTCAGTCGAAACGCTTTCCATTCGTTTTCGTGCATATGCCATGTGATCTTAGATTAATAAAAGTATAGTCATTGGTCAAAGTCATTGGATATGATACTGCATTGGTGCCGTCGGCGGTGGGTAAGGTACAAAATCCGAGAGCAGCGCTGTAAATTGTCGATGGGGCATTACTAGTCATAATTTAAGTGGGGTGCTGATGGCACGGAAAAATAATTGTGCAAATATAGCTTTCACTTGACAGATTTTTTACATAGCATGGAGTATCAATTGGAAGAGCAATATATAAGGATTTTGAAACAATTTTTAGAATGTTATATAAGGTTTTAGGGATATTATTGAAAAAGTCTATGAAAACTGAGTAGACTGTGATTTTGTAGTAGGAAGTAGCGTTTAATGTAAGTTTAAAGGTAATTTTTAGTCATATTTGGTAGGGTATAATCATAGTATTTTATGTCAGTTTTCGAATTTTGTATTTCCAAAATAGTATTTGTTATAGTCTCCGTAATAAAAAGTAAACACACTTGAAAAGCTGAGGTCAATATATTTTGTTAAATTTATTAACGACATTATAACAAATTTACAATCCCGACTATTAAATTTATTAAACATCAGTGCGTGTCATTTTTGGTAGTTCCCCCAAATACAAATTTATTATCATTGAATAAACATGGGAGGAGTCAAACCCTAGGTAAATAATAATATCACTTATGTATTGTATATATCGGAGTTTGATTTCAATCACTAACCGACCGATCAAAACTTTGAGTCTACATAGGAATATCTTATCAAAGTATTTAAACATTGACAAGTATTTCCTCCGGTATAGATTCTTCTAAACGTTCGTTAACAAGGCTGATAAGCAATAATAATTATGATTCCTTATATCTATATGACAACTGTGTTTTACTGCTATATGTATAATATCTTAAAATTTACTGCCAAGATTCCCTAATGAACACTTATAACTTCTTCATGTTTGTCGCCCTAATGTCTCTACAGTTTTAACTTATGTGAAGAAATTTTTATAGTAGTATATACTTCAGCATGAAAACATGAAATTTAGATTATTTCTTTCAGATGATTATAAACCGACAGACAAATTAGTTATATACGTAAAGTGGAATTGCATTTTTTTTCCAAATCCCATTGTATGAAGTGTCTCTGTACAGGTCTTTCAAAACGATACAAAGGTTTCATTAATTATTTTTCATTTTTAGGTTTGTCTACCTCAAAATAAAAAAGAACCTTTTTAAAATCTCTCATGTGTCTCTACACCTGTCTGTCTATTTGTCACAGCCATTTTCCCAGAAATCGTTTGACGCAGAAACATGAAATTTGGCTCAATGATAAAGCGTATTAACTTGTAAATGTCTTAATCAGTTGGCACTAAAAATATTATTAAGACGAAAATTTTTTAGGTGGCGAATAAAATACTCGCAATTTTTTTTCCTTTTTCATTATTTGAAAAAGTGGATTTTAAGTATTCCGAAACAATTTTTTCCAAATTTTTTGTAACTTCTAAAAATATATTAAAAATATACACGAAAATGCTACTCATTTCTGAAACTGTTTAATTAAAATTATTTAAAAGAATAGTCTTATTAGAACTTAACTTAAAGTTTACTAAATCTCATAGCTTTTCAGAAATTCACGGCATTTATACGCTTATAAAATATACGCTGGGCAATCTATTAACGTGGTGAAAAATAATGTCAATATTTGTAAGTGTTGTAGAAATACTATGTATCCTTAAAGGCTTGGATATTCACAGTATGTACAGTGAGCTCACAGTGCGAGGTTCATTCGTATTCAACAATATTTGTTACATACGAATAAAAAATAAGTCTTGTTTACTTAATTGTAGTCTGTTGACGTTAATAATTGCAAGTAGATGATTGGAATTGGAATTAATACGCAGCTGAATATATTGTTTAATATTTTTTCGGTCACCCTATCGAGTGAGGTATGGTATTTTCATGAATCTAGGTGTTGATTTGCCATTTTTCATATTAAGTTTATATTTTGCATTAAACGTCAATGTGATGTGAAGTGTAATCTCTAATTATTAAACAGTAATTTGAAAATCCGAAAAAAGCATTTGACTAAAACTTTAAAATTAAAGTCATTTTGTATAAAAAGTGGTATTTTCTTGATCCAGGTTTCTACAACACATGTACCATCGAAATACCAAGTTTCACGTTTTAAGCTCATTTTTGAAGTGTCCAAATAGCATGATTATACATATATTCGCGCAAAAGCTTTCATAAACGTTTACAACCTTAAAACGTAAATGCAGACATGTAAAACGTTGAAAAGTGACCAAACAAGAGTTCCTTTCCCGCCTAATTTCTCCACAAATGAGGAATGTACGTAATGCTCCACAAATAAGGAATTTTCTTTTCTACTTCGAGAGTTGCAAACGTACAAGAGCCAGCACCCAGACGAGGACAAAGAACTCGAGCACACGTGCGTACACGCGTCGAGTTAACCACAAGGTCCTGCGACATTCCATATGAACACGCTCTCGCTACAATAAAGGGGAGCGCTTATGTTACCTCGTACGCAGGCTGCCTTTGAATGGTGTTTAAGATTTAAACCTCTTTCTCTGTTTGGTCATGGCGTGGCCCTTTCTTGATGCGTATTCATGATAACCAATCCAATATGGGTATTATATATTTTATGAGAATATATTCATGCGTGATACATAACATGACATTTATGTTATCGATTCGGGATATAGATATCGGGAAGTGAATTGTCGTCGATATTATAATACTTAATTATAATGAAGAACGAAACTGGACGATATGTTTGAACAATGTATACGTGGAAACTTTCAGAGATAAAGTAGTAAATAATGAAGAAACATAAAAGGAAAATACGTGATTATAACCAATATTGAAAAGAAAATTCTGTTCCATAAAACGAAATTAAACATATAAAAAACAAAAACATTGTTGTCAACATTTTTGTCTGTTTGTGAGTTTGTTTGTTTGCGCATCGCGTAAGAACCACTAAAGGGATTTTGATGAGGTTGTTGACTTTTTACGGCCTCTGGTAACAGGCATTATTGGTAACACAGGCATCACACAGCAATTTTATACACTAGACAGACCTATTAGAAATTGAATTAATTTGAAATTTCACTTCCGAGCGCATTTGATTGAATAAAGTTTTCTTTTTTTATTGGTTACTCATATTCTAAACGTGTTTACCTGGCAGTGTATGATGTAGAAGATAAAAAGAAATTTAAAAATAAACTCAATTTTCCTGTCCTGTTCAATTTTTAAAGCGTATATGTAATAGCAAAACACTTATGGATGCAATTTTAGAAAACTCGTTTTCCCATCATAATATTGGGGGCGGTTAATTTTCATTTGCCAGTATAATTATTTTTGAAAACTTTATATTGAAATATAACAGAACATTTTTTTATCATGCAAGTGAATGTTGCATGGGTAAGTAATCAAGTAACACAATTTTGCATCCCTTATTTTGCTATTGAATGCTTTTAAATATGATTGATATTTTAGGAAATTTTATGATTTTGTTTATCCGAATACTTCAATATTACCTTGGTTACATTGTATATGAAGAAGCTTCGTAATTACAAAGATTCACACGAATTAAGTTCCGGGTACAGCTTAAAAAATATATAAGTATAAGTAGAAAATAGCTGGATACGTGTAGGATTGAATACGGGTTGGATAAAACACAGGATTCATCCCAGTCCAGGAATTCGTTCAAGGATGCATAATCTTGCATCTTCTATTTAACATTTATTAGAAGCTTATTATGAAAATTACGCTCAACTAATGAAAGGATGGAATTACAGTCGGTTGCTCAAAAATTTCACATCTTTGATATGCGGATGACATCACTTTATTCTTAAGTAGTATTTATCATATGGAAATTATAATGCGAAGGATGAAAAGCATTAACCTCAAATTAAGTAAATAAGAAAAAAAAATTAATCCTAATAAGACGAAAATTATGATTGTTTATCTTATTAAAAATAGCTCACACGAAGTTACACTACTAACGAATTTTGAGATGGTTCTATCGTACGTCTAGTTGGGTACATTAATTTCTAATAATGGCGGATACAATGACGAAATCAATAGGTGTATTACTAGGTCCGATATAGAAGAAGTCCAATTTCACCAAAACACCGAAAACCAAACTCTTTCGACTATTAATGTTCCCCATTTTCCGTTACGCCGCAGATACGTGGGTACGAAGTAAAAGCGAGAGAAAAAAGACGCCATGAAAATGTAGCATTGGAGAAGAATGCTTGGAGTATAATCAGCTGAGTTCCATACTATTGCGTTCATACTCCGAAATCGCAATATCATGCAGTGTTTGTTCATTATTATATAGACTCGCACCATGATTTTTTTGGAAACATATCGCGTCATAGCGACGATAATACTGAACGACTGGTAGTACAGCACAAAGTGGAAGGTAGCAGAATACGTGGGAGAATACCGATGAGATGAATAAATCAGGTTAAGACCCTCTACACAAGTGCACCCGGAGAGCACTCATCTGTAACTTTTTATTATTGATTACTCATATTCTAAACATGTTTAACTGGCAGTAGAGAATGTTTAGTTCAATTTTAAAGCGAATGTGTATATGCTTCACACGATGACCAGAACCACTCACTCAAGAGTGTAACGATTAAGACGAAAATACAGGATAGACTACTGGTTAAATAAAATACAAAAGTCGCTGAAAGATAGCAAAGGTTTAATATGAATAAGGTTTATGGGAATATCAACATCACCGGCTATACCTTGACACCATCTGTAAAGAGCGAAGATTGGAAAACGGAAATTTGGCAGTTAATTACCTAAAGATATGAACGCTCTTGATCCTTCGGTCTCTTAATCTCTTGGTGTCTATTGGAAAATAATTTCGAGATCTATACCGTAACACTTTATAAACTCTTCTTAAGTAACTTTCATAAGTCATTTATTTTAACCTACTTTTTTATTTGTATACCCGTTATGCATCATTTGTCTTTAAACTTTATATCTGCGATCTGCGTTAAAACTTGTATTATTTCTTTTAATGTTGGTTGTTACTGTACACGAATGTATAAACATATGAGTGGCTGAATATTGCTTTTATATCGAGTCTGCCTTTAATATAAGAACGTATATAAATCTTACGTTAAATTTATTTCTCCAATAATAAATTAAATCAACACCTACAGTTTTACTGCCACAAGAGAAAATACATATATACAGATTTGTGTTTCGCGAGAAAGTAAGTGTAGCGTAGCCGTATTTAACAACGTTAACAATTGGCAATTAATTATGCAAGAATGCAATCAACACATTATAACCGATAAAATAAATATATTTTATGTGAAGATTTACTGACTATAAAAGAGCCTTGACACATAAAAAGGTAGTTATGGAAGTAAAACGTGATTCGGAGGACGGAGAAAACTACAGAGAAAGTTGTTATAAGAAACTAATTTGTCTGTGGGTTTGTATAAGAAACTAATTTGTCTGTGGGTTTGTATTCCTTTGAAAGAAGGTTGGTTATAAGAAACTAATTTGTCTGTGGGTTTGGTTATAAGAAACTAATTTGTCTGTGGGATGTATTCCTTTGAAAGAAATAATCTAAATTTCATGTTGACAATGTAAATGTGTTTTTCAAGTTATTTAGGACGGTTACCTGTAGTGGTCTATATTACACTTGTAGATTTCGTCTCTACAAATGGTTAATTTGGACAAGCATGCTTGTTTGTAAAGATAATTTAGTGTATATGCTATTATATTCAAGCATAGGACCAAATATTAATGATATAAATGAATAATGGGTCACTTTTTTCGAAGGTATTTTAGTAGTGTATTGAAAATTAAAATAAATAAAGTTTTAATTTATCGCAAAACACATAAATACACATAAACATTTACAAATATATTGGTGTAAGAATTATATAGTGTAGTGTCTTAAAAACAACATGAAAATTGTTATGCCGATATATAATTATTGTCCTGAGAAGACATAAAAATCACGAGACGTGTTGTGAAATAAAATTATTTACGAAGCGTGGAAGCCTTGGCTCATAAATTTGCACGATTTCTTTTTACGACAAATTACGATTAATGCCACAACAATTGTTCGTTACCATTTGTTCGGTTTTATGGCTGAATACTTATGTTTTTTATAATAAATGAGGAATTTTAATGTCATTTTGCCCATAAAAATATGACCATAAACGGAAAAAATTCAGACTAGTATCTACTTATGAATGCTACATTTATTTTCCTATTACGATATTTTTAACGCTTTTATTTAGGCGTCTATGCATAAATGCCCTATAGGGGTGTAAAACGTGACACGGCATATTTTAATTCCTCTTTAAGTCGTTAACGCACATGCCTGATGCTTTATAGCGTGTAACCGACCCAGCCTAGCGGGGAAAATAAATGAAAGTTTAATTTGAAAGCGAGCCCTGGGTCATTCCCCTAAAACTTGCACAAATTCACATTACCGACTGTAATTAATTACGTGCACGGAGAAAACCCGCGGGCACGGAGCGGGTTCGTTGAACTGCGCGGGCGGGAAGCGCGATTTGCCGGAAGTTATGTCCAACTGTCGTAATGGCTTTCATATAGCGGATAGGATGTAAGTACTTTTTTATGTGGAGAGCGCTTTATTCTTGGTTTTAATAAATCGATTTCTGAGTGATGTATGCAATGTGCTTAATGATTTTTTAACACATCGCTCTATATGTTTATAAGCATATAGCAATATTATGTGAGCGTTGTACCGATCCTTTGGCCTTATCTTATTACATAAAAAGTGACTGTTAACGGAAGAGGTACAAATATAGTGTAGTAATTTACCTTTTAATTTTTATATTATAGTAAACTTAACATTCAATTATAAGACTAATGTCAATAACAATAAATAAAAACTAATGTCATACTTGTAATTATGCGTGAGCAGAATGCTAATCCACAGAAGTTTGCATCATTGGCACATTTTATTTATAAAAAATTACTAAAAATTTAAAGAGTACATAGACAAGGGACTCATTAATACAGCCACCTATGAGTTATAATATCTTAAAAATAATGATATTTATTAATTTATAATATTGTTTGTTACCTTTCACGGTATCACCGTATTTCTCCGTTTTTATTTTGGCGTTAGGATGAGAAGTTTTACTTACATATAAGTACAATTATACTGTTTTTGAATTTCTGTATAACACAAAGTTTGTGCAATCTTTTCGTTTTTTTTTGACATTTCTACAAATATGAATTATTTTTAGGCACTTTTGCATTATTATGTGAACAATTGTGTTCGTTTTCCTTAACGGAATAAAAAGAATACCCAATTCTTCTAAATGAGTTGCTTAAAACGTGTCAAGAAAATAAAAGAAAAGAAGTTTAAAAAATATACGCATTTTTAACCACTTTTTAATTGGCTGTTTTGAATAATTATCGAAATTTTAAACAAAATACATGGTAATTATATTACAATAGAGAAATCGTGCGTTGATTTATCGAGTGAAGTAGATTTGATTACTTTATTAAGTTGGATTTGCATATGAACTTGTATTGAGATGACGGGCTACTTGTGTTAAGTGTTAATTGCCAGTGGCTTTAATTTAGTTTTTGGTCTTCACTTCGTGTATACTATATGCAATGATATTGTCACGCAAATCATAATAATACCATTTGGTATATTGTATATTAATTGTATCTAAGTTCCACGAAGGTAGCAACTGTGATTCCAATTCACACAAGGCAACTTACGTCCTTGTGTTATCTGGACAAGGACGCAACAATTCGTAATCAGCCAATTTACTGTTTTCATTCATTATCAATCTTCGATGTAATAAGTAAATTGCGCAAAATGTATGTTGATATCTAGAACTTGCCGTCACCCATTACACGGAAATTATGTGCCGTGTCAGCGGTGGCGTGTTGTCTATTTTAAGATAATTGTCAATCGAGGACGCACTTGCGATATTTTAATTTTAGGTTTTGTAAATACTAGTAGTCTCCAAACTAACATTAAAGTTCTTCATATAAAAAAATAAAAGGTCGATTATCGAGTGATGTGTTCGTATCGTGATTTACATCATGAGTATCGATGAATTATTATTAATATTGATTAATGGTACTAATTCCCAACCAGTCGATTATTTTAAGACCATTGTTACATTTGATAGTATTCACGCAAAAATCGTTTAATTTAATGTAAACTATATACAAATGTGCTCGCGCGATGTACCCGGCAATAAGTGCTCGCACACGATTTTGTCTTTTCCCTACTTGTACTGACGACATACAGTGACATTTTTGAATGATTTAGATGCAATAAATTCTCTTAGTATGCAATCAGATTCAACAATTATTGAGTATGTAGTATTAATAATTATCAATATTATTAATTTTAAGAATGATTGATTATTGTCATCCGCAGAGGTATTAGCACAAACCATAAACTTTTGTTTGTATATGCTATGCCCATTATTACTACTCTATTTGCAAATATTAATGTTACCGATCAGTCGCACGGCAAATTATAGACTATTACAGGTTCTTATGCCTCGAATAAACGGTGCATTGTGGTTAAGAATTTCTTCAGTATCTAAAGAAGCACCAAGTTTGTCGACTGTGACGCTGCCAGCTTTAGGAAATCAGTCTTTCTTTGCTTTTCCTATGCAGTGTACAAAAGGCATGATCTGTACTGATTTCTCGTTCTCACATTTTTTTTATAAACGTTGTGGGAAAACTTTGTATAAATATATAAAGCAAGTGCTTCTTTGTTATATTTAAAGCAAGTGCTTCTTCATTCGTATACTGTTTTTGCTCCTCGATTAATCGTTTTATTTTCGTAAACTCGTTACTGCAGATGTGAGGTCACTCTGTGAAAGCCTTCATAATATCTGAAAATACACGAATTTCATTTGTCCGGGTAGTCATTTGAGCAGAGAAAGATTTCAGCGTCGGAAAGTTGATGTGTCAGCCCGTAGACTTCCTTCCGCTTAACTGAGTTGCGACAATGCTCAGGCGGCTTTTGTGGTTTACTTCGTGTTTGAACCTGTTCAACATTGTCATCATCAACAGGAAGACTATAGAATAAACCGTTTCTTCGGGCCATCTCCCGTATTTTCCGTAACATTTTGAAAACGCATTATTGATATTAAAAAATACGAAGTAGAGACATACGAAGATCTAAAAGAAGGTCTATGAGAACCAGAAAAGTTAAATCTTTTCCTAAATTTAATTGAAAGCAGCCGAATTTCCCATTTGAGTGAATTTAGTCTATCGCCATTAATTTTTTACCTACTAAAATCAGTAAATACATTCTGAGGAATCGTCTTGATACAATACGATTCTTATTCAGTGTAATTAATGCACCAAACATAAAAAAATCTTCAAACGCCTCGGTAAAAACCTATTCCATAAAAATATTTTTAAAAATATATGCAAACCCGTATGAAACCAACCGACTATAAATTCAGAAAGTAGATAGTTAAAGCTTTTAAATAAGTATTAAATGGTAGGTTTATAAAGAGTTACTCATTTTTAAATGCTTTTGTAAATGTTCGATACTTGCCAATTTAAAAGTACGCTGACTTCGAAATTTTTGAGACTTAATTAACAAATATGTAGCTATTAAATACTTTATATTAAAGTACATACCTTTATTATTATCACCCATTTTTGTTTAATCGATTTCAACAAAGGAGGAAGTTATTAATTCGAGTGTATTTTTGTGTATTTTACCCTATATCTCCTGGATTTTTTAAACAATTTGAATAATCCTTTTTTTATTTGGAAGCAATTTTCTTTTATCTGGCCGTGGACATTATAGATAAACCATAGAATTCCTCCACATTGAACAAAATTAGTTCCGTGATCGAGTTTGGATAATATATGTCTAATGATCATCTAATAAGTCACGACTTGAGTTACATAAATTTGCTCTTAAGCAATATAATGATGGAAAATATTGTCAGGGATTTTCAAGTGATGAGTAAATTCATTTAACATGTCTCGACATAGCAAGAAAGTAATTGGTTAAATAGGTAGGTAAGCATAAATGGGACATACAATATAATTTTAACCTTTGATTCGTAAATCCTGATGCTACAGGTGTACTGTCTGCCTAAATTCTGAGACTTGAAGATCTACTGTTTTTGATTTTTTTGTTTTTTTTTTAAATTAACCGGTTTTAAATAAATCACTGTATAAGAAGCACAATGAAATATACGAAATAATAATAATACGAGTCTGTGCTTAGTGAAATGTAGCACCCATATGTTTGTGTGTAGGTGTGAATGTATGGAAAGAGGAGAAAAGCCTCGACTTGGTACCGATTCCAAAAATCTATAGTGAAAGTAGTATTTTGCAAATTTATTGATGTTCGGAAACAATATTGTACCGCAAAACTTCCAACTAAATACTCGTATTTTCTAACTCTATATGCAGTGCGCTTCTTATTCAGTGCTTATTTGAAATCAATCTTACTTTTTTCGGTTCGATTATTCAGGCACTTTATTACAAGACATATCATTGTTAAACGCTTGAGAACAAATTCAAATACGTAAAGAAAGAAGCGCATCCTTTCTTATATACTAACTTGTTAATTATTGCTCCTAAATGCAATTATAGTGTAGGTGTTTATTAAATACAATTTTAACATCATGTCTAGGTTTTCTAATTATATTAATTGGTTAACTCTGTTTGAAGTATTCGTTCACTTTATTTACTAAGTCATTAAGAGTTATGTTGATAAGAGTTATCAAAAATGAGTCGTAATATAAAAAAACGTGCCTTTTTTCCCTATAATTCATGAAATCTATAAATATGAACAACACACAATGGACACTTTTAAAATAAGTACTGTAACTTTAGTTATTTACAGTCATTTTGGTAGTTTTGTGGTAGATGTATAATATGTTGAAGTAATGTTTTGTTAAAACATTTATAAAGAACAGTATTTTAATTTAAGTATTTCAAATCTTATCGCTAATAGGTATTAAATAATATCATAAAAAATGATTTACGGTAAAATATATTAATATTAATACATAAGTTAATCTAATCGTGAATTGCTATCAAATTGAATTTCACACGTAATAGATTCGTATAATTAAAACAGCAATACGAACCATTAAATTAAATTTTATTGAATCTAATTAACAAAGAAAGCATCCTTCAATTTTTTCACGTAGGTTGCAAGTCAAGAAATGCTGAGCAAACAGTCTTTATATCTTTTCAAAATTACTCTGTCTTGTTTTATACATAAAGTGGAAAATACGTTTATGCGGTCAATAATAACATCGAGGATATCAGGTAAAACATTTTCCGTTATTATAGATAAGTGCGCCGATAAAGCAGTTACAGTACGTGATTCAGGTCACGTTACTGAACGTAATTAGGATTTCGTACTAAAGATGGGAAAACTTATAAAAATCTAAGAGTATCGTGTTATAAGATAGTGTTTGTAAGTCTGTCACAGCGCTAAACCTTGAATGAATTTAATGAAGAGTTGAAATTTCTTGAGAAAGTGATTCCTTAGAGGTTAGCGATCGAGACAGGAAAAAAATTAGATTTAGGAACTTTTGCTCCCCTTGTGATTGCCATCAATTTATGGTGAATAGTGTATATATTTTATTAAGAGCAACGGCGTTTTAAAATTATGTTACAAAATTCATGAAAAACGATTCGAACATTTGCAGCGGGCGGTTAACTGAAAAAAGGTACTTGAATCCTAGTGGATCGCTTGGCCGCCGGGCGTCCCGGGCCGCTGCAAATACGTCGCTGTAGATGCCTGTGAATTTTGGACATCTTTATGATTTTTCTCCATTGTTGAAGACCTTGGGCAATATAGCATCGATGTCGTTGACCCTACAAGGGTAAGAACAGGATAAAAGTTTAGAACTTGCACATTTTAATATTGATTGAAATGTGCGTTTTTCTCTTTTGAGCGATGGAAATGTGGTGATGGTTTACTAGATTCTGTTCTAATATTGATGATCAATGGGTCAAGTGCTTGAATCATGATACCTGTTCAAATGTAATGTACATTTTGGGATATATTATAGTTGGTGAACCATCGAACGTCATTGACTTTGTTTTTTTGTGTTTTATCTTCAGTTCATACGATTCTGATAAACATGAGATAATTTCTTCTTGAAAGCAGATGATTTACTGAGGAATATGTTATGTCTCCAAGATATTTCATAGCATTGACCAATAGATACAGTCAAAGACCGATTTGAAGTCAATCATAACTCTTTTGCCAGTGTTATTCTTTCATGAGCTGCTTGAGCAGGTAAAAACAACTCTGTTTGTTTCGAAAGTTAGCTTTCCGCGCTGATGCCACGGGAACAACAGACCATCGCGACTATGCAAGGTGTTTTGGAATCGTACCTACTTTACTGAAGAATAAATTTTTGTCAACAACATAGAAAATATTACATATTTCTGATTACATCACATTACAAGACACTAATAATGGATTTGTTGTATCAAGTCTTGATTTACTGATTTAGTGATTCCAAAAACAATTGAGAAAATAAGCAGAAAATTTCAGGTTAAAAAGAAATATATATTTCGTCATCGCCGTGGTGTAGTTGGGTTGATCACAAGGCATACGGTCTTTAACAGCACGGCACATTACGGGGACCCGGGTTCAATTACCGGTCGGTGTTCTGGTTGACTGTAGGAGATTGCTTTCGTAGCGATAAGTCCACTATTTTTATCAATTAAATACATTAAAGTAGATAAATAAATATATTTGAAGCATCCTTGATTTTAACAAAAAGTTTAAAACATAAAGACTCGAACTTTATGATTTAAACTTTATAGAATATTTTAACTTAATTAAAGAATATTGCATATGCTGTTATTATGTTTTATATCCAATAAGTTTTTAAATACAGTGATTTTCCTTTACCTGTTATTCTGTGATGATTCTTCTTTTTTTAGAAAGAACAAAGATTGCCCGTCATAGCTGGATCCCGTCGTCCCTAGTAACTGATTTCTAGTAGTCTGATATCTTAGTGAAATCTCGCTTCTTGTTCATCGTTTACTGCACTAAGGGAACTGGGGGAAAAGTGTAAATAAGAAGATATAAAATTGATTGACATTCTACGTCCTAAGTAATGAGTGAAGCAGTTCCTGTAACAATAGTTCATTCTTTTCTGCTTTGTTATCATCTATTAAGCCATTAACTACTGTAACAAAACAGCTTTAAGCTTCTATTTCAATAGATGCCATTTCTGTAGTTTAGAACCTAATAACTAGGTTCATAGGACTTATGTATTTAGCGAAATCGTTTAATTCACTTTGATTTATTAGGTGAAGTTCACTTGTTCTGGAAAGTTCATACGATGCATTTTCAAAATTGACCCAGTCTGATAGTTCTTCTGACGAAGGCGTAAAGTTTCTTCTTTCTCGGCTATCGATAGTGACAATGTGGATTGCACAGGAACGTTTTCTGTATGAAAAAATGGTCGTGATGTTGACACCAAATTTGCATATTTTTATTTGTTTTTCTTCGAATATCCCAATACATTCTCGGCGCAAAAGCAGCAGTCATATACATGATTTAAAGGTTCTCCCCACAATTACATAACATCCACACACGTAACAAAATTTATTTAGTGAAATTGTTGAAGATCTTGGTTGATCTCTAACTATTTAAACTAAATAAACATCACACAAAAGTCATTTAGCTTTTTGAAAAAGAACAGCAAAAAAATATTTAGTAGAGGATATATTATATTAAGCAAATTATAACGAACTATTTACTAATTATAAGGGTACTTAGACCTGTTCCAAAATATTTAATGCTTGAATTCATGAAAAGTAAGGGTAGTGCAAAAAACATGTAATCATTGTTATTGTTGTCTGACCTGTGTTCCCTTGTGATATTTTTCCTATGATTGATGGAAGACTGAGGTATGATAATTTTGGTAGTTCCTCTTAACTCTCTTATTGAAAATTGTAATAATCAACAACTTGACCTTGCCTCAAGTTGTTCTGTTCGCCAGATCAATTATAAAGTAAATGGAGTCCTTAGGCATATCTCAGTGGTTACGCAATCCACTTCTCCAACGCACCACGTTAGATTATTCAAGGATTTTATAGCCGCTTTAGCTTCTGCCAGTGTTAGTTCGTCGTTATCAAAAGGAAATGAAAGTGGATTGATGATGGCGATCATCACTCCACCACCAATAAAAATATTTTCTCTTCGCCGGATATCGTTTTAGTTGGCATATACATATACAGTAAGGGTGCGGATGCAGATTGAGTCATCGATTAGAAGAATATACAGCCGGTTGCAAATACGATGAAGGGTAGGATTAACTCTTGAGAGTCGGGGTAAATTAATATTGTCATAAATTTGTCATCATGATCTCGGCTTGTCACTGTTAACGGCGGAGTTACAATGAATTGATATCAGAAGATAAATCCGAGTAAACAGTTATCAATTTTTGCAAAGCGAATGCAAAATTAAGGGATGCAAATGTAAAGGCCATAAAATAATTTCATAATTTAATTATGTTTTGTTATTTACTATACCATATCAATTTTAAAAAAGATTTTAACATTTTTCTACTAACATATCATTTAAGAATAAGATTTGTTTACAAAATTAAATAAAATCACCACTTTTTCCAGCGGTCTTGAAATATTATAGAAACTACTCAAATACCGCTTGTAGGGTAAAAGGCGTGGCACTCTATTCATGTTCAGTTAGCAACTGAATTCTGACGAGTGAAAAACAAGCAAAATATGGAAATGTCGTATAAAAAGCTCATAGGGCTTTTGCTTCATGAACTTCTTTTAGGGCGAATAACACGATTATGCACGATTGGCCAATATTTACTCTCTTTTGATACAAATAAGCGTTAGTTTCAACGATCTAAACAAGGAAATTTTGGACTTTCCGATGAGTTTCATCCAGGACAATCCTCCTTCATAAATTGAGAAAAAGTAAAAGTTGTTATTGAAACAGGTTCCAGGCTAAGTTTATCTGACAGAGCTACTATGCTCTTGTCCTCACACTGCAATAAATAAGCAACTTTATAAAGAAGAAGTGGAAATATTATGTTAAGCAACAATATAAGTTAACACTGATGATGTCCTAAGAAATCAGATATTGTTATATATAGTAAAAATTAATACATACTGCCCTGCTGAAAGAAATACCTTTATTTATTTAATTTCAGAATAGTAATTGAGTTATATGTGAATAATAAACGATATCGTGGTCATTGTCGTTCATGCTGGAAGCAATTTTACTCGATGTTTTAATATTTCAAGGCTTACGAATACTTCAAGAAACAATCTAACGAACTTATGACGCCAAAGTAAATATTTCATTTAATGACTATAATGTTCTTGTCGGAGGTTTTGGGCGCAGCTATTTGGTTACGGCATACACCCACACACTCGCGTCTCAAGTGAGAACACCTTCCGCCCACCTTGATAATAGTATTTATCTTCCGCCGCAAGAATCGCGCATCCTGTGTGTTCTATTGAACCGCCGCTTTGTGTTAAAACTACAACAACAGTAAGAGTTAAATTGAATGTTTGATGTCTCTCCAAGCGTTTCAATAAGTATTAAAAATTCAATGTTGTCTTAGGAATAATTTCAAAGACAGTAACAATGGTCAAAGACGATAATAAAGAAGAATACCGACTAAAATATTATTCAAACAGTGCGTAGTGTATAGGTTTCATTTAAATGAATGTCAACGATTTATATTATTGAAGTATATCTTAATAATCTAGAATTCTTAATGACTTCACATTGTTTTATCCCTTGACCGACGTGAAATTGAAAATAGGGATAATGTACTTTGAGTTTGTTTGGACAGAGATAGTAATAAAAGAAGAGGATAAATGAATAAATAAGTTTTTGTCGTGTAAGTATTATTAAAAATACTGACTAGCCAAACCGTTACTACGTTAATGTTGCATATAACCGTTACTACGTTAATGGTACATAGATGTTTAAAATTCAACCTGTAGAATAAGTACACAGTCTCATCTTTTAATTCAGACTCGTATTTGAGTTAGGAATAAGGAGGCATGGGCTTTTTTGCATTTGAAATTTCTTAAATATATTTATTTTTTTTTACTTTTGGTTTTTACGGTCCATAGAAAGTTCCATAATTTGGTAATTTAAACTACGTGTTTATTCGTATAATACAGGTCTATACCACCCAACACATCATTTCCACCTCTATCTATAGCATAATAAATTATTACTGCCCAAGTAAAGTGGTGCAAGGTAGTGGAAATATTCAGTTAAGCAACAACATGGTGTTATGCCGCTCGCATATTACGACAGTCATTTAGTGATACTCTATTGATATAGACTAGATTTCATTCCTACTCCCAAAATTATACTCCAAAAAAAGGCATATAAAGCTTTTATAATAAAAATAGATCTAGTAAAAAACGCTCAATTTAAAATTATAAAATACAAATTATATCAACTTCTAATGATCGCCGTGTAGTTTGCGAATTCTAATATGATCAGAAACACGTTGAAAGAACTTTATTAGAATTTTAGTGTGGTAAGGAAGTAAATTCAAGTGTGGTAAGGAAGTAAAGAAAATGAAATGATAATTTTGGAAACACACAGATACAACGTCATTTCCCAGAAACTGGTTTTACAACGTAAATAGTATTATCTATTATATCCATTTTATGGAACCATGATATATGTCACTGTGATCGCTTTGTAATAATTTCTCTCTCATTTTGTAATTGGTGTATTATTAGTTATAATTCAATAAATTTGGGATCATAGCTCAAGTTGTAATAGGAATATTTGTCAATTAATTTGGGACATAAAGAAAATGAACTATTTAATATCGCATAAATACGAAAAAATATTATAATAAAGTATCTTTTAATATTAAAATTGTTCTACCAATAACTGTGTCTCCGACCTCGTTCACGTGGACCTTTAGAAAATACGTTAACAATATAATTAACACCCATTACACCGTCTATTTTAATAATTATAAGCAAATTTATTTAAGTAAGTATGCTTTAAAATATTTGTATTGAAATGTCAGTTTGTCACTCTTCTTTTCATTTGGCCGATTGTGATGAAACATAGCCAATATGAAATGTCAACCCAGTAGAATCCGTTAGTGAAACATTCAACGAAATATCTTTACTAGTTTTTGCGTGAGCGTGAACAAATAAACAAACGAACAAATAAAAGAAAAATTCAAAAACAATATTATTATATATTTTTACTCTTGCTAAACTCCCGCAAATATTTTCGTAAATTCAGTGTACAGGTAGACCAATTTTTCTGTATTATTATATGTATAGGTATATAGATACGGAAAATAATATACGTAACAATGCAGCCCAACCCTAATCAAATAAATAATTTAAAAATATTAACAATGTATTAAAATGTCAAACAAATTGAGGAAACAAAGTAAGCTTATAACGGATACATAAAACAACTACGAAAAATTTTATGTACGGAAGACGACCGACAGTGACGTCAGCCTTCATGCATCTGCCCACATTTTGGGTTGCTCACTCAAACACCTTCCTACCTGATATACACTATATATTTATATAATTGCTACATGTTGATAAACAGGCACTATTTTGTTTTTGCATTAATACAATGTATATAAATTTTTGAAAATGTTAAATTCATATACATATTTTTTTTATTGAACTGATTGTGAAGAAATAAAAAGTAAATTCTACTTTAATTTGTTCCCCATATTCTTTTAAAAGCCCCATTCAACTTGAGTCAGCAGTTTTTACATGATGTGTGCACAAACAACACTCAAACGGATAAACAGACAAAATTTATAAAAGCAATGTTTTTGTGGTCTAATACTGTTGTTACATCCATTTAAATAATTTTAAAATAAATATCTTAAATGTACAGACGGACTAATTCTACTTTATATAATAGATGTGGTATGTCATATTGTCCTGCATTATCTATAATATGTTCTAAGGAAATCAGTTTTCGTCCAAGAGAATTGTTTTTAAAAATCTTTTTATCTCTGCATATTTGTTGCCAGCCTTCGGCCTTTACCTTCCAACATTAGCAATATAAACATTCAACGAAAGACAAAGTTTATATTTGTGCATGTGCATTGTGCAAAAGAATGAGGACCACACGCGGAGGTGATGCGAATGCGCGTCGGGAAGCGTTTAACGAGCGACTTTATTATCTGTTTAACGTGGATGCGCCTAATAATACCGACGGGTGGCCGGCTGTTACGCTGTCGGTGGAGTTTAATGAGATAGACTTAACGAGGTTGTAGGTACATACGTTCGTCTCAAATGTGCAGTATTACGTCGCTCCTTGGATTTTTCCGTTGGGAAAAATCTTTAGAACGACGTATTTTTCCATAATCTCGCTAGCACTCCTTCTTTCGTGTGATATGATATGATATAAATGGTAGTGCATTGTGAAATTACACCTCTTGGGAACTGTTTAATGTTTATGATTTGCACTAAATATTTACATTATTGAATAATATATTTTTAATAAATAGTTGTTTAATGCATCTTATGGTCACGGCAGGAAATATTAAACAGTACTTGAAGATTTGAGAAATATTAAACAGTACTTGAAGATTTGAGAAATATTAAACAATACTTGAAGATCTGAAGCGTCTTGAGACAACGAAGTTTTCAATGCATTATTTGATACTGTTATCGATTCTTATCTCATTTCGGTGAAAAATTAAATGAAGATACAGATGAAGAATTCAATTGGAAATACATTACCAGAATCGGAGATTTACAGCTTTTATTTAGGATTTTCATTATATCACACAATTAAATGTTCCATCCATATTTATTTATACTCTATAAACTGCTAAGAGTAAGAATTTATCATAGGTTGATGGGGTTAATTGATAAACATTTCCTCGTTTAATTGGCTGAAAACTCAAAAGTAAATAATTTATATCATCATAGTTAACAATAGTTACGCCGGTCGGTATATATGTTGCTAGGTAACTTCTGATTTCTCTTTAAAAATGTAACAAATACTGAAAATATTTAGTTTTGTTCGATTAGCTTTGGGTTCAAGATTTATCTAATTATTTCACGGCTGATATTTATGTACATAATATTGATCATTTGACTTATGATCCGGTTAGAAAATATAATATGTTCTCGAGCAATTACATTAAGACAAATTAAGGATTTTCCTCTAATGTTTTTATATTAAAACTCCTTTTTGAACCTTTTCATCTAACCCTTTTTAATCGACTTCAAAAAAGGAGGAGGTTTTCAATTCATCGGAATCTTTTTTTATGTATGTTCCGCGATAATTCTTTACCAAATGGACCGATTTCGATGATTCTGATGATTTTTATTTGAAAGAGGGTGCTATAGGTGTGGTCCCATATAAATATGATAATGATCTGATGATGAGGTTCGGAAATGAACGATGGAACTCCTTAACGAGTGGCAGTAAATCAACTATGATTCAAGATATTTGTTACCGGTAGTTGTTACTTTCCGAAATAACTACACTATCGATCATGTCAGAATCTGATGATGCGTTGTGGAGACTAACAATGGAACTCTTTATCGGATAGTAGTAAATCAAACGTAATTAACGAATTGAATTTAAGATATTTACTACTGGTAGTTTTTACTTTGCAATATAACCGCACCGTCGACCAGATCAGTGTTTGATGATGAGTTCTGAAGATGAATAATTTAACTCCTTAACAGATGGTGTAAATCGATCGTGATTCAATATATATATTGCTAGTTAGTTGTTACTTTAGTTGTTACTTTGTAAAATCTGATATTGGATTTTGGATATGGAGAACGGAACTCCTCAAGAAGTAGTTTTTAATTTGCAAAATCTGATATTGCACTTCGAATATGGAGGACCGAACTCCTCAACGACTAACAGCTAACCATTAGCGGCTACTACTATCGCTTCATTTCTATGTGTTGTTGATAATTAATTTTAGACAAAGAGGAAATTATCTATAAACTAGCTTTTGTCCGTGACTTTTAATAATTATCCAATATTTTAAGAAAGAAAATAATTATTATGCTTAATATTAATTATATTAATCACTAAAAATTTTAAAATAAAATATTTTTTTAAAAATCGACTTCAAGAAAAGCCGATCAACTTAAAGAAATGTAAATTTTTAAATTATAAATATACCCTTTATGAATCTATTTAGTATTGTAAATACATTAGAAGTTAAAGTTTTTAATTTACATTATATATTAAATTAAATTATAAATTTGCTTAAGTTGGTCGACAGTGCTAGCTAGCATCGACTTCAAAAATAAGTAACTTAGTTATTTATTGCAAACAAGTAGGTACCTATTTTAAGATAATTATTTTTGACTTTTTGGAATTAAAAGTATACGAATATAGTAGTCCTAACATTTTGTCCAATCGGTTTCCTTTTTTCGAATTTACGAGTTTAAAATAAATAAAGTTCGCGGAGTTTGTTCAGCTCCGGAAACAATAATGGTACATATTATTGACTCTGCAAACGGCTGCGCTGCATGTAAATACACGATCATTTCGTAAGCACTCCCAATCTATGATCTATTTTAAAGACAGTGACAGTTTTGCTGCTCATAAATATAACTTTGGCACAAGGAATAATGAATGCATTGAGCAAAGACAACATTTCGATGGGCATTACGACTGAAGTCTCTAATATTGTGTAAAGCAAATATATTTTACGTTCGGCTTCCATATTTAAACAGCCCTCATTTTATTAATGTGGATCCATATGATGGGATGGGAAAATGCGAAAACAGACTTACAAGTAAGATGAATAAATATGGTTGAATTAATATATATTCTTTTCTCTGGTCAGTACTAGACAGCGTTTAAAATTGACATCAGGTTGAACGATGAGACGCTTCATAAAGAGTTAAATCGGTCAGTGACATCATTCCCCTATCATATCTAATCGAGTTATAACTGTTTTTTCTTTATAATCATCATTCTTATTATTACGAGGCGTTCACTGATAACGTGCATGAAGTGTTTGAAGGGAAACATCCAAGTGTCGTTAGTAGATTTGTACAGAAAAATATCGATGTTTTTAAATGATACGTGAATACAAAAAATATTTTCTTAAAAAATCTGGTATAAACATTCATTGAAGTTGAGATACTTAATGTATGGGAATAGAATTTGGTATTTCTATCCAATACATAGTGTAATTCTACTCCTAACCTATAACGTTAGCGATAAAGAAGTGGCATGCCGCACTTGCATTTGCATGTTTCTTCAGTTATTTAACAGCTTTTTCTTTAAACTCTAAAGCCGTTAAGATTATTCTCTTTAGGGTTCACAAATAATATTAGGTTATGAAATAATAATCCTTCCACTTTATTTTACCGATTTCTGAAATATTATAGAGACTTCTCGTATGGTGTTTTTGATTTGGTCTGCGCTGGTATGGATCCTCCGTCCAGTTAGCATCTGAGTTTCGGGGAGTAAAGAACAAACACAATATGAAAATGTCCCAGAAAAGACTTAGGGTGCTCTTGTTTCATCAATTCATTTTATGGTAAAAAGCGAGCAAAGCAATGCACAGTATGTGCATAACGATGGATGCATTTGTGTTATCTAAAGTCAAAAATTGGTTCCATAGATTTAAATCCTTGTTCAGGGTGAGCTCCTACATTAAATTTAGTAAAATTAACAAGCTTAGAAGAATTATTCATAAAGATTATTGGATAAATTTGTGTTATATGACGGGCTACTCTAATGCTCTCATAGCTAACAGAAAAACTACTTTGTGCTTTGAGAAAAAGGGGAAATATTCTCCTCGGCTACCACATGAGCTAACGCTGACGAACCGAGACGATGGGTTTATTCCTGCTAATGTAATACGTATTACATATACATATAATATAAATTATACATTTATATTATGTTTGCGTATGTGATTTATCGATATTGGCTTATTGATATACGCATTAAGTAATACATCACTAGTAGCAAGTTTTCTACTCGTGTATCTCGTCGATAAGTTTATGGGGACGATGGGAAGGTGTTGCGTGTTGGTAAACAAAATCGTAATGTGAACAAACTGCAGACGACTCGCAAGTGTCGAGTGATTTTATCTCATGGGGCCAACGATCTTTGCAGCAAGTAGATGAGGACTTGCTGGCACCCATATGCTATATATCTTTATATTTTGCCAAGGATAACGACAATGTTCTTTCAAGTATTTTGACCTGGCCGCTTATCGTTCGACTATTTCAACGGGATAATTTAATTGTTAAGCAATGTTCCTTACTCATCTCATAACTGATCCTGACACTAGTACTGGAGAAATAGATTCTAATAGCTGAATTTCAATTATATACTACTTAAAAATATTGTTAAACAGTGTTTTATGTGAGTTTAAATACATTTTAAGTCAAAGCAAAATAATTTAAATTTAAATATTGTTCTCATGGTTCTAATAACGGCCTTCAATCTCAGTTAAGTGCCTTGGATTCTCTCAGTAATCAACCACCAATTTAGTCAAATCATCGATATAAAATCTACTTATTAAGGCCCTTTCATCGATATTGTTACGCCTTTGTTCTGATTTTGATTACTTAGTACATTTATCATGAAAAAAAATCTTGTTCACGTTCTGTTTTTTGCCAATATTAATAAAATATATCGATTCACACATTTCCGAACTTATTTTCAGTTGTATCCGTCAAGGAAAATGTTTAAAAATTTATTTTCCAGCTCTTAGTCCACAGATTCCACGTACAAAAGTGTTATTTATTTTCTATTAATTTTTTCCTCCGTAGGTAAATAATTACAAATAAATAAAAAAATACCTAACTTTATTTTACATTTAAAAATAAAGCCGTTATTTATTGGCAAATTAGACAAGTTACATTCATAGTGTATCATGTTTGAATTATGTTTATATTAATTTCAGGTCATCGGTATGCTGGTGCTGGGCATCGGTATTTGGATGGCCATCACTCCAGACGGACTATACGAAGCTATGTATAACAACGATTTTCCATTTATACCGGTAAATGAATATAAAGCTTAATATAGTTTTGAATTTATAAATGCAAATTACGAAAATGTTTTGAAAGAATTCATTATTTTGATTACTTCTCTATTTTCTTGCAATTGCAATAAATTAATAGAGTAGTGCCACATTGAAAATATTCAGAAAGGAAAAGGTTTAAACATGATATATATATATATATATATATATATATATATATATATATATATATATATATATATATATACATTTAACCAGTAACGTAAAAACCATTAGATTAAAACGGAAAAAAACTATTCAATTGGCTTGCTTCATTATTAAAATGAATATTAATTCACGTGTAGTTTGAAAGGCTAATTTTCCGATTCCATCTGTACCTGACAATTATTTCAAAGTTATTACGATGATATCAGAAGCATACATATCCTTATATGAACTTCGTATGTGCCGCTCGGCACGTACACGCAAAACAATCAACGAGCTGCAAAATTTGACGATTTTAAAAACTTATTTTTAATTTTTAAGGTTCCATAGTGAAACAAGGAATTCTTATAATTTCGTTATATCGTCCGTCCGTCCGTCACGGTCTCACAGTTTCTACAGTTTTAGATCCGCGTGCACCTAACATTTTGCAAGTGGATACTTCAGATGGAAATTTTAGCAAAATTTTTAAAAAATGTACTTCCCCATTTATGTAAAGTCAGAGCGAATTATTTTTTTCCGTACATCCCAAAGAGCGGGTAGCATTGAAAACCTCTTTAAAAGTGAAATAGAAGTTTCTTTAATATTTTTAATTTTTAAGTTCCTTTTGCATAGTACAAAACTTCAAAAGCGACGTGCGTTATGTTCCGCGCACACCTCTAATTATTCAACAGTGTGTATGAAAAATATGAAAAACGAAATTAAATTTGATTCAAACTTTCACTTAAAATTATTTCGGTTAACTAGTATCGACAATTCATTTATTTAATAACAAGGTAACTCCGCTTCATGCGTATTGAGTTTACAGTTAAATTCATTAAATCTGGTATGTACATGCAATATATAGGTTTATCCTTTCTAATTTTTCGCAAGCTATGAGAGAAAAGTAGCTCTTAATACTTAAGTTTTTCTTAACCGCGCGCATTTCACTTTATAGAATTTTTCATCTGTTTATTCGAAAGACAGAGTGAAAGGGCATTTTTTTAGAATAGTGCATTAACTTTTAATTTATTTCCTTTATACCGTATAAGCTTTTACTAATGTTTTTACTTTTTTATAATTTATTAATTCTTTTAAGCTGTTATTCGTTTAATTTTAAAGTAAAAAAGTTTAATCTTTCGTCATGTTTCGGAATATCTTTTTAAACATTTGATGCATTGATTTTCTGTTTAAAAAAAGAAGCTAAATTTGAGGTTAATGTACGAAGTTATTTTCGAGGAATTAAAAAAGACGTGTAAACGTAAACACGCTTTGCTAAGAGAGTTTAAATTTTTGGCGGATTTCTAAAATGGTAATAATTACCATGTATAATTAAAGACTTTTATAATTAAACATTTTGCAATATTTCACTTTAACTCCGTTGCTACTATTAGTTGACTTTTTGAAGTAGTTATTTGTGTTTAAATTATATAGAGATGTAGAACATATTAACGTAATATATATATATATATATATATATATATATATATATTCGACGTGACTAATGATTGCAAATAAATTGATCCATTTAAATCTTTGCTCTATATTATGCAATTATTAATTCCGTAGCATACTTCATGACAATCTTTTGTAAGTTATTGCAGATAAAATGAAATAATCTGCGTATATCTCTGACAGATTTGCCGGATGATTACATAAAGAAAATTCCCTGAGATAACATTTTGAACTACAAATATTTAATTTTGTTCTTACATTATGCTGTTCTACGGATAAAGAATTATCAGTTACGCGATAAATAAGGAATATTAACACTAAGTCATTTATCAGTGAATAATTGGAACATTCTTTCCAAATACTTGACATTTATTTTAATAAATACATTGTTGTCCAAATTGACTACTATTTGACTTGGATACTTTTTATGAATAAAACAAAGAAATAACGTGAAAGAGCTTCTCTGAATTGAGGAGAAATTATAATTGTTATCCGTTTTGTATCAAAATATGTAAACACGTTGTTGAATCTCTTGACCTATTCTGATTAGCCTGAGTTATCATATTGGATATCATTCGTATTTGTAACGTGTAAAATATCCACATAAATGCTGTAACATACGCACCATACAATATTTGGTGCCTACAGTGTCGGTTCATATGTTAAAGTCCACTGTCCTATTAATTTTGATTCTATAGACGATTTAAAATATTTTTCCTTTTCCAAAACTTTGCTAAATCCGATACCGAATTTGAATCATTGTAGTACTGGCATAAAAATATTTGATATCTTTGACCACAAGCCAGCTTAGGTGTCCATTTTAGACAAATTTCGCATTTATGCATACAGAATTGAAAAAAAAGACTACAAACTAGCAGAGCTACCTATGTAAAGTGAAAAAGCGTTTCTTTTTTATATGTTTGTTAATTAAATATATTTTGACATATTATCTCATTCTAACTTTAATTCAAAGTTTTGAAATGTGCTATTCACACGGGAGACCAAATTTATAATTCTGTTTTGACAAAAAAGTATTTAATTGTTCTTAAAAAGACGCGAAACAAACTTTTTTGCATAAAAAAAGGAAATATTGAAAATTATGAAAAGCAGAAAAAGAAGGGGGAAAGTGAGATATTTACTTCCTGTTCTTCATATAGAAGAGGAAGCTAGTAATTCAAACGTTCGTTGCATTTCCCATTATTAGTTTTCAACCACTTGGTAAGTTACTTCAAGGTGCTTCTATTATTCTTTGGTATAAAGTACCACGTGCCGTAAAATAAACGATTAACAGTTGAGGCTGACAAAGTGTGCAGTGATCTGACGAATTACAGTACATTAATGGGAGGCATCACATGTCTTTTGTGTAAAATTTACTTTAAAAGAGGATTTTTTTAAAAGAGGAACACCTGCCAAAGTTGTTAAAGCGTATTAAACATCTTTTTTAATATGATTCTTTTCAAACAATTCTTTTGTAAATTAATATGAGAGCCTTCTTAGGTAAGAGCAGTAGACATTTTCCAAAACAGAAGTTAAGTCACAGCAAATGTTTTAACAAACACCTGTAACCCAATAGTTATTAAATTATACGAAATATTAGGGTACATTGTACATAATATTACTGATTTAACAAATAAAATATAATTATACATTGAATGTTTGCGTAAAAAGGACTTCCGATGGTTAAGACACACGAGCTACTTTACCTCCTAGAAACAAGTCTATAGATGAAATTAATTCTAATTAACTATCACGGAAAAGTTACCAGGATACCTCAAAACATGATTCTGTAGATAATATTGTTCAGATTGAAGATGCCGTCAAGTAACCAATATTGCAAATAACGTGTTTACGCTCGAGCGATTCAACAGCTCTGCATTTATCCACTTAATCAATACATTCATACTTAATACATATTTCAAATGGGATAAACATGTAAGATTTAATAGTAGTCTAAATGTTTCAATGTAACAAAAGTATTTATTCCTTGGTATTTGGGTGAGTATAATTTTAATAACGTACATATACACAAACAAAAGTACTTAAGAATATTTGGGTCAAGTTAAGATTAACTCGAATACGAGCGATGTTTAAATAGGCGTAGGAAGTGTTTAATACCAACAGTTTGAAATTACGACGAATTACTCAGGCAGAGTATACAAAGTAAACTGTAATTAAAATGTAATGCACTATTCTGTGTTTAACTGCAATCCTCGATCCTGTTTATTGTATCAACTGATGTAATATTCGTGAACAATAATTTTTAGATTATTTTTAAAGCTAATAAAAATAGTTGGAACATGGTGTAGTTTAGAAATAAATAAATCTGTTTAATATGGTAGAATTCACATTAGAAGGTTCCGTCCCCATTGAAATATATATAAAAGTTTAAATAATAAAGATTTTTACATTCTATATAATACGCGGAAAAAAGTTTTTCGTCTTCAAGTTTCATTTAAGGAAGTTCTATAAAAATGAAAATTGTATTTTTATGTATTGGGGTTAATTAGTTGCTGTATTCATTATGATCGGTATTAAATTGAAATAGTTATGCTGTGGTATACGCGCGGACAGATACCACGAAGTTGTAAGGTTTCCATTTTTTCCGTTCGGAAATATTTTGCAGTGTAATTTTAATAGAAATGCACTTTTTAAATAGAATTACCTAATGACAAGTATATAACAACTATAATCTACCGCCCCGGCTTTTCAGAGTAAGAAAGGGATTATGATTGCATAACATTTTAATTGATGTGTATACAATAATTATTTACTATTAATTTATTTATTAATTTATTAGCGATTTCCTCAATAGTTTAGTTGTTTATTTTGTCCTTTAGTCGAGTACCGGAATATACGGCCCAATCTTCTAATACGGTTTAGTTGTTGTTTGTATGTTTGTTTTGTTGTTTTAGACGATTACAGGAATATACGGTCTAATTTTGTAATACGGTTTAGCTGTTATGTTTGTGTGTTTATTTTCTTTTGTCGTTTTATTCGAGTACAGGAATATACTGTTCAATCTTGTAATACGGTTTAATTATGTTTGTGTGTTTATTTTGTTTTGTCGCTTTAGTCGAGTGCAGAAATATACGGTCTAATCTTATAATACGAAAACGCTTATAACAAACAATTAATAATACCTGGAACCTTTCTGTAGAATTCTTTCTGGTGTAAAATTCTTTCTAAAGTTATTACGATTAACAATAAGAATTAAATTTATTTAAATCAAAAATACTTCTTTAGTTTGACTTTACCACAGACGATTTAGTATAAATAGTAATAAAGACAATTTTTTTAGATTTTCATGTTGTCTATAAAATATTATATCGGCATACATTAGTCTATGAGATATTATATCGGCATACAACTTAACGTATTACCCGCATGTTTAAAAAAAATTACTTAAGTATTAATCTAAACTATACAATTGTGAAAGTTCCCTGTCATTCGGGCAGCTCGTTTTTATGCCAAATCCAAAAAACGAACAAACGAGACATTCTTCTTTATAAAATGAGTATAATGTCATATAAATATTTACGAATGCATCAATTTGAATGCAATTTAATAATTATTAAGGTAGGTACGTGTAGGAGAAGATCAATGTAAACAATATGAGCTATAAAATATTAACTTACATGTTAACAATAACTTACATGTTCATTAAATAGGTTTAATATATAAAGTAAAAAAAGTAATATTTACGTGAAACGTTTTAGAAGGTATAAACATTTTTTTAATAGACAAATGGAACGAATTTCTGCATTTAAAGCGTGGTATGACACCATTACTGTGGTATAACACCATTAATGTCATGGCTTACCACACGTAAGTGGGCAACAAATGATCCTTTTTTACGACATAATAAGAGAATGCGCATAATGAATTCAGCAATATATCTATATCTATATGTGTGTTTATATATATATATATATATATATATATATATATATATATATATATATATATATATATTATGTACGTCGTGTTGAGTGGCGCTGGTAACGAATAGAAAGTGTTTTTTTTCATATCCCCTATGTTCTGTTCTTTGTATCGATTTTTTCAGGCTTTCGGCAAATCACATATGGCAACACCGACAAAACTAGAAATATTTAATGTCAGTTGACCTTATGGAGCAGTCAAGAGTATTCGATGGTGAATATACAGTGATAAGGTTACACAAAACCCTAGACAAAGTAGCAAGGAGCAATGACAATGTTACATTACAAGGTTCTCCATAGTGTACGGAGAGTCCAATGAAAATATAAAATGTCTAATAGGAACAAAGGAAAGGGTGTTATTTTGAACGCAGCAGGGAATAAGGGAACACCGTGCACGAATCGAACTATACAACCTATTAGGCGACAATAATGAGATATGGGAGTGGTTCTCCAGAAATATTTGTTTAGAGTGAGGCATTCCATGAACGCCTCCTACCTTACTATGTTTGCGAAAGTAATAATGCTAAAGGAGGACAGATAGTCACTTAGGTAATTTATTATCGCTTCTACATAGATTTGGGTCAATTTAAGATTAACGAATAAAATATGAAGTTACGCGGTTGTGGGAAGTACTTGACGCTAAACGTTTTAAAATTATGACAAATTAGATTTGTGTGTATGAAATACGGTTATCGACATCGATAGATATTGTCGGTGCTTTTACAAGCACGCACGGCTAGCTGATTTGGCGGTAATTAAATTGTCATCAGTAAGACGAATCGATTCTCGGTTCTTCGAACGTATAATTATTACAGGCTACAAAAACAGATCAAAGGCGCAAATGTCTCATTTCATACTTCACTAAACTTGGCATTTTATTTCTCGTTATTTTTGTCTTTAGATTAATTACAAAAATATTTTTTTTGTTATTTTGGCCATTAATCGTGTATTTTAAAGTAACGTCTTCATTTTTTAACAGTTCTTTCAGTCAACCACTCCTTAATCCGTTTCCAATATTGTCTAATATCGAAACATGAAAATTATCTGATAATTAAACGAGCAAAATAAAAAGAACATGTATTTGGTAAAGTGAAAGGCAATGAAATTGTGATTAAACATAAAATGTTACTAATTAAATACTGTGGTGATATATGTCATCGAGTAAGTAGCTATTGTATAGTATGTCAGTCATCCTGTAAGGATCCCGTGAGATATAGTCTGGAGGATGGCTAGCTTACTTGTTGGGAACACTTTTTATCTTTTTCTAAAAAGTTTATCAAACATACAGCAGTAGGATCAATTGTAGCCTAGCGATATACTCATATTTGCTGTTAAATTTTGTCGTAAAATAAAGCTTTAGTCACACACACACATGCTTATTTGAGAAATAACAGACATTATACTTTATAATTTAGTGCTGTCGCTAACAAAAATCTCAATAACAATTTAATTACCAGTTACTTTTGCTTATATTTTATAGATAGAGTATTTATTCTAAATAAGTAGATTAGTAGGGTAAATAACATCGTATGACGCAATTAACTCCTAAAAATTCTTCAAAATTCCTATTTCCAATTGGAACTTGACATCGGCTTTATTTTTTTCGAAGATGAGATGATTCGATCTTCATTTTGCACCTCTTGTTATCACAGAATATAGATTTGAAACTAATTACTCTTTTATCCAAGAATACTCTTTTTCTTATATTTTCTCTTTAATGGGAACCCATCCCTGATCGGAGGAACTCGTCGCCATCTTTGATCGTTGTTGGGAATGTTGGTAAATTGTTTTCTCAATTTCCAATAGCAGAGGCGTTCTAATTCAGATTATTTAGGTAGTATGTTAAAATAACTAAAACCGTTTTTAGCTACAAAAAATATGTTCCGTTGCTAATTGTTACAGATTATGACCGATTTTTAGGATTCTATGCCTCAAGAGGAAAAAGAGAAGTCTTATAGCATCACTTCGTTATCCGTCTGTCTGTCGATACTCTTTTTCTCAGGAACGCGTGGAGCTATCAAGACATTAATATCAAATATTTGGGTCTACAATCCCTTGGACTTGGAAAAATATCAACTTTCTAATTCAACGCTATAAAAAACCTATAATGTTCTTCCCGTTGACCTAGAGTTATGGAATTTGGCAAGAAGCGAGGTCTCATAGTACAAATAAAAAAAAAGTCGTTAATTTGTAGTTATATCAAATAAAAGAAAAACATTTTTTTAAATATCCGCCTGTGAAATATGAACAATGACATGTGACAATATATTTTCGTTCTAAAAAATTAAAATTTTGTAAATAGTTTAATACGAATGTTATGTATCATTAAATGTTTATAAATGCTTAATGTGCAGGGATCTCTCGTGGTGTGAGTTCCACTCGTGCTTGACAGGTTTTTTGTTGTGTAATCAAACCGCAAAAGTAATTTTAAGCTAAACACACGAAATCTTATGGCTACATCAAAATTATGTTTGAAAAATTGTACAAAACGATGAATTCTATGGTAAAATGCCTTTGTCCAATCATTTAAATGTATATCCAATTCTACGTACGTTTTCGCTTCATTTCCTATTGCGGTGATATAAGCAACGGTGACCTATCGCCTCTTTGCCCATCCGTTCTGATATAATGTTATTTTATTTTACAAGATCGGGGGGAGTCGCCTTCGTGGGATATTGGGAATGAATATTTATTCACCTATGACCTGTTTTTAACACTAACGACAAATCTTATGCTGGGAACAGCATCCTCCCGTATGATGAATGCTAGTAAATATTTGCCTGTAAAACTTTTTTCGCTGTAGTAATATTTACAAAAAAAGCTCTTGTTTTATTTTTCCTTTTGCTTATTTTTCACGTAATTTTGTATTTGTATTTCATTGTGATTTCTTCGTTTTCATATCTAATATTAAATCATATTTTCATTTCATTTGTATATGTAATAAATAGGTTTTCATAGTTTCACATTGTACACATTTTCAAATCAAGTTATATACATACGATCAGTTTATTAAATTTATGAAGCCGCCTATATTGTGGCAGTCTATTATGTTAGGTTGCTTTTTTTATGTACGATTCACTAGACTCCACGGATATTGAAGGTAAGTACTGGTTGACTTACAATCAACGTAACCGTGACACGGAAACAATCAAACCGACGTTTTGTTGGCGAATAGTGACTCGACAGGAATTAGTTTACCATTTCCTCTGTCGTATATATATATATATATATATATATAAATATATATATATATATATATATATATATATATATATATATATTCCAATAGCCAAAATACATATTTTTGAAGATATCTAATATTCAAAAACTTGTTTTCTGTCGATTTGCAAAAATAGATTTTGTAGTCCAATATCTAGGCAGCGTTGGATTTCATAGATTTATTATTTTAACCTTATTTTATAATTAAAAACACAAAGAATATTTTTCTGGTGTAAATGCAATACAAATGTGTTCTCTTTTGCTGCGGTTAGAGTACTAACATAATAATTTAAAATGATTAACTATAAAAGTTGATTATTGTTATTAGGTACGAGTGATGCTTTAAACTTGACCATATACTGTAGGAAAAACCCATTTAAAAATGTATAACATTTTTAAATTGTTTTTTCATCCAATAAATTATATTTCCTTTGACGAAAGTGAAAACCATGCGTCATATCACGCGATTGGAAGTAAACTACCAAACAATTCTACAGCAAGACACGAAATTTTTTTCCTGGTTTGGCATTTTTTCCTGATTTGACTATGTTTGATAACAATAAAAGCGTTCATATATCAAATTATGAGTTTCGAAACGATGTTACATTTCGTTATATGTAACGTGGGACGAAGTTTTTATACTGTCTAGGAAATTCTTCTACAACATAAATTAAAATAAGCAGCATACGCGATACTGTAACCTGGTGCTATGAGTGTATAAGCATGCTATGAGTCGAGTAACAGCATGCTCACACCTCTCGTGCTCTATCTCAGGCGGCACACAAAAGCGTCACTCTCAATGGAATGTGACACCCTACGTTGCATTGCTATTTCCACTCTAGTAGTAAATGATATTAAAACAGATGGCAACGACAAAGAGAAATATTTACGTTGGATTATGGAAAGCTGAGGTATCAAACGTAACAATACATACCAAAATTAATTTTAAATAGAACTATGTAGAATGATGGACGCCAGCCGTTCAGAGCATCTTAGTCTTGGGTCTTTCTCTCCTTTTTCTGAATGGTTTGACTAAGAATGACCTTTTGGCACCATTTGAATATTTTATTGTAAGAATATATAAATTTAAAATGTTTAATAACGTTTGATTCTGCATATTTTATAGAGTTCAAAGTTATATCTTTATCATTTGATAGTTTTTGATTACGCCTACAAGTGTAAGATATAAAACTTTCGTTATGAAGATTGTTAGGTAGGGTTTAGGTGTGAAGCCCAGTTGTAACGTATTGTATAAGACAAAAATCAGTATCAATGATAATTATTGTATGTTAATGACAATTATTTGGCTGTAGCTATACTAAAAAAGTCTGTATTTAAAATGCGCACAAATATTCGGATCGTAACTTTATCGACTGGCAATAGCTGCTAAGAACTGGGCGTACCACTATCCGTAGTATTGTTTTATCTACTTGAACAATTGTCTTAAATACATTGAGGGATAAAATAACAATGACGATATGATACGAAACATGTCTCAAAAATATTATATGTTGTTGGCACACGCGAAACAAACAGTGAGTGGCTGGCCAAAACTAAACTTAACACAGATAGGAAGCGGCCAATAAAAGATACCGTAGATGTGATTGAATCGAATGAGCTGTTGGCGTGTGGAGCAACTGATTCTATATTATCGCTATACACCCAACTCAATGGAAGAAGGCGTAATACGTTTATTGGATATAAGTACCGAAAAAAAGTTATGTATCGCGTTCGAGCATATCAGGCCTTACCGTTCTATACAATGTGCTCATGGATTGTAGGCTTACATCCCACAATCATATTATAGAAATTCCCTAAGTAGTGTAGTGTTCTATTATTGAACTTTCTAAGAATTACACCGACACTGACTTTATAAAAACTGTATGATAGGTATATTAATAAAGAATCACGAGTAGATTTGTATGGAGACTGGTCTGTCTGTTTATATAATCCAAATGTATCACATATGAAAAAGTCTCGATTTAAGCTCTAATCTTCACTATTAGCCCTAACTCTTGCGATTCCGGAGAAGAGAGGTACCTGCACTCTTAAGTACCCTAAAATTGTATTAGTTATCATTTATTTGGTATCTATTAATTAAGAATTCTCATTAAATTAAATTTTTAATGAATGATTTATTTATTAGTTAAGTTAAATAAATTCTGTACGTGTACGTAGGACGTCATCACCGTGGTCTGTTGGGTTGATCACAAGGCATACGGGTTTTGACTGCGCAGCGCACCGTGGGTACCCGGGTTCGATTACACCCTGCTCGTCGAGCGGGGCTGGACTAGTGTTCTGGTTGGCTGTAAGAGATTGCTCTCGTACTAATAAGTCCGTCATATGTATCAATTAGATACGATAAAATACATAAACAAAATAAAGTACCTACGATATTTATCTAACTAAAAGAAAAAGCTTATTTTCAACTCGACATGACAGTAAAAAGTGTATTAATAGTATAAATAAAAATGAACGCGATATATTATATTATTGTGGTAACTATTTAAAATAACATGTGAATGTGAACATTTGGTTTTTAAGTTATTTTGAACAACAGTTTGTAAAGAATAAAACGGATATTGAAGTTAGTCAACGATATAATAAGCATCTAGAGAGTAGTGATGACGCTAGCAACTCGTCAAATGATGCGAAATAGATATAACGGACACTATTCCCGCCTTAACCACCCGGGTTGTCTCAGGGTCCTGGGATCCGTAACGACCCACCTCATACAAAAAGGGGACCTTCGAAAGTCCCCTAATAGTGTCCCGTATCTACAATCGCAGCGCTTCCACCCAACAGGGTTAGAATCTGTCCCTTCTCAATGAATCATTTAGTTCCTCCATTTTTTCTAGAACGCTTTTAGCGAACGCTCTAAATGACTCAAAGATCGGTCCATTTCCAACCAAGTCTCGGTGACTAAAGATGCCACGTTCTAAGTCTCCGCGTGATTCTACTTTACAATTTAGGCTTATGCTCTCAACCAAAACTCTACGCACATCGTCGTGCTCACTACAGTGGAACAAAACATGCGTCTCAGATATAACTGGCAGTGAGTATTAATGTATCCGTAGGCATATTAAATGCGGATGGATCCAGCAATATTTCTAACCACTCTGGGGTTTCCTGGGTATATGGCCGATGCATACCTACATACAATTATCAAAACATACCTGTGGGTTAATAGAATTTTGTTTACAAGCTATTTTTTTTGTTATTTTATAAGTAATTGCAGATAATATAAGCCCAATTGTTAATATTTTTTACCCCAATTAATCCCTTAAATACAAACCATTATTCTGCGTATTCTTTGTATCTTGTTCTCCGTTCAGAGATATCGATCTCTCATTTCGATGATAAGCTTTGTCTAGGATTTTTCTTTTGTCATCTATTCAACTGATTGAATTTATTGATTGACAAATCTCGATCTATTACAATATCATAACATTTTCACACTTGTATATACGTAACTTTGCCTGGCGCCGGAAGTTCTCGCATAGGTTCTACTGCCTGTCGTCGACGTTCTTCGAGAAAGCTGCTTATCGTCGGCATAAAACGCCTGAATAAAATAGTTTTTATTCTGTCGCCTATTTTAGGATAAAAAAAATAATTAGATATTTTAGATATTTTGTTATTATGTGATATCACTGGTTTTAGTTCGATAGCTTCCATGTGAAATACGTAGTGTTTATTTAATATTTGTAATAGGTTCATAATTTTTAATATTGTTATATATTTATGGCATGTAACTAATTTGTGTTGTGAGACGATAAAAAATTTTGAAAGAATTAATCCCACGAAAAATATAAATGAAAAATAATATTTTTTTAAAAGAAAAAATATTACTTGCTTACTATGTAATCTTTAACTTTGAAAATTTTAATTTTTAATTTTTCAAAATTAAGAATAAATTATACGTGTGTGAAAACATGCCAAGTTAAGGATCACTAGTAAGCAAATAATATTTTTCCGTTTTAAACAATATTATTTTTCTGTAAATTTTAAGGAAATTTAATAGAAATTGTCATCCATTTAAATCTCAATTTCTTTATCGACGAAGTCAACAAACCCACTTGGTCTTGATCTATCGTATTTGATCTATTATGCTTTTGCTGAGATATCAATACTTTTTGTACAATTTCACTGTACTCAAATTTTATATTACTTAAACATTCTTTTATTCTTTTATTGCTTTATCATGTTCTGTTGTTGCTTGTATACTCGTACATGAAATATTAGAGTGCACAGCCGACACCTTTTCTGCTTAATAATAAAATATGATATAATTTTATCTTCAATTCCGATATACAACTGTCCATTTACTGATTTGTTTCTTTACGTACATTCAATGACTTAACTTCATGCCAAATTTCAAGTTTCCAAGTCAACTGGAAGTAGTCTAGGTTTTTTGCGGGTTAATCAGTGTTATAAGTAGCGATCCAACATTAATATCTCAGAAACTATTTGAATTACTTTTATAAAATTTTGGATTCTAGGTAATCGGTGAGGAGGAAGAGGTCTTAATAGACAAAGAAATAAATCTATAGACTGAATACATTTTGATTTATAGGAGTAATTAGTAGGGGTAGTCGAAGGTGAGTCGAAATGGATCGTGTAAATATACACACGATCAGTGCACGTCCTTTTTTTCTTTTCTGAACTTGTCCGAAACACTTCTGTATATGTAGATGTAGGCCGATAGTAATAATGTTATAAATATTCAGATAAAATATGTATATGCATTTTTCGTTAATAATTTAACATACAGTCTGTACTGTGTCAATCCGATTCATCCGTCTGTTGACGTGCAATCATTACGGCGTGGCATACTAATGGGTACGGGTCAACTCGCGGACCTCAGGTCGTCAACCCCGCTGCAATGACCCGGTGACCCATAAAATATTCAACCCCACAGCTTGGACTCGCCCTCGCACATCGGTGGATCTCCTAGGCGACCGAGGCGATGGTAATAATGCATGCGATGCTACAAAGACTCATGAGAACTCACGTATCGACTGCATGTGTTCAGTTTAATAGATACTGCTAGCATATAGTGTATTTCATGACTAATATAATAACAAAGTAACATTCAAATAGATACTCATCGAAGCAGTAAGTAGAAAAGCAAACAGTGAAAGATTGGGAAAGATATGGATGAAGTGAACCAGGAGTAGCTAAATCTAAAATGAGTGGAGACGATAAGTTATGGAAAAACTCGACTATGTTAACAAAGAAGCATTAAAAGAAAATTGGAAAGAAATGTTGTCACCGATTATAATTTTATAATTTACCAAGTGATGTAGTATTATTTCTACTTTCTTTAAGTTCTGTACCACGACCTAGGTTTCGTTGTATTACATCTTCAGGTGGGCTATTAGCAAAGATCTCTTCAGTAAGATCTCTCTCTTTAGTAGATCTCTTTAGTAAGCTACTAGCAATGAGCAAAATATCTCATGAGAATCTTTGTTAATAGGCCACCTGAAGATGTAATACAACGAAACCTAGGTCGTGGTAAAGAACTTAAAGAAAATAGAAATAATACTACATCACGTAGTTTCATTTAATTGTAAGTTTTTGTTATTATTATTAAACATTTTCATACATTTTTGAAATGACATTTCAAAGTTCTTTCATTAAAATGGGTTTCTGAGGGAAAAAATAATCAATATATAAAGTTCCTCGGCCGCCATATATAATTTTTATAGATTCTCTTACTCAGATTGCTAAAACGAATCAAACAATTCTCAAAAATTTTAGTCGTTTAAGAGTTGTGAGGAAATATATGATTCATACATATAATGGGTGTCATTATAATCTTCTCATATAGATAAAAAAATCGTATACAGTTTAGTGTAATTCGATGCACATTTATATGTGATTTAAATGCATCTTTTTCTTCATCCGAGACATCTGGCGGCCAATGAGCGCCATATTGTATTTTTATGACACTCTTAAGATTTTACAAATCTAACAAAATACAAATGAGTTGTTAACATTTAAACGAATCTAATAAAATACCTAAATTGGTAACTAATGGATAGTTTAGTCACTAGGATCGACCAATCTAGCACACAACGGCGTCGAAAATATATCTTAGTCATAGTCAATGTAAATCTTCTGTTTTTTCGTTCTGGTATATACATCCGGAAATATTCACAAAATTAGAATCATTTTTGTTTTTTTTGTACATTTTTCGATACCAAATGTTTGAATTTTAATTTTTTATGTACCTCAATAAAATATCAAGCTGCTTTAAAAAGCATTATTTCATAAAATGTACTACTATGAAATTGTATTGTTTCATACATTTATAGAATTTTTATAATAACTGAAGTAGTAATTGTTTTATAGGCGTGCAAATTGCGCTGTATAGATTTTGTAGTTTGGAATACCTATAAAAATGAGTTATATTAAAAAAAAAACGTTGCGAGGAAAGAGCGCTGATTAAAATGAAATCACGAAAAAATCTATGGTCACGTTTTCAAATGTTATAAAGCGTTTACTAACTAATTATAATAGCTGCAATATAAAGCAATCAAAAAGTAATCTTCAATTGAAACAAACCATATAATCAGCAATAGTATTCAGCATCATTAGAGGAAACGTAGGTATACATAGACATACAGGTCAACAAGCATTATAAAACTCATTGAGGTGTTCTTGGTGTAGAAGTCACTTACTCAGTAATGTTGGAAAGCTTTATAAAATTGGAAAAATGAACCAAAAACCATACTAGTATTATCTATACTTAGTAAATAATGGTTAGGTACTAGTATATGTTTGATTATATTTAGGAAGCAATATGAGTGATTTTGTCAAAGTTTAGCACACTTTTATTATGTCGTTAGACAAGTTATTTAGTACATACACATTATATCAAATCAAATTGTAGATTGTAATTATTTATCAAACAATCTCGATTACGAACGAAAATTCAATGTTTGACCTGAAAACATTCCATAAAACTTCCAAATTTGTAAAGCATATATATATATATATATATATATATATATATATATATATATATATGTATATATATATATATATATATATGCTTTAATCCTATAGACTATATTTAAAGATTAAACGAATAAATCATGTTAACAGGTGATTGAATATACTTTGTATTTTCTAGTAATCTGAAAAAACATGACTTGTCAAACAAATTACCACGAAACATGCTTCCTTCATGTTATAAATTTTGAATTATTCAAAATTAAATTAAATGAATGTTTGGCAAACCCAGCACCTGATAATCTCGCAAATATTATTTTTCAGTAAATCGACTGTGTGCCTGAATTATTCTACTATATTAAGAGGTACCTACTGACAGCAACATATATTTTGATTTAAGTACATCCTTTAAAAATACCAAATTATAAGTACAAGATTTCAAAAACGGTTTAAAAATACAATTGTGATTCCTCTCTCTTCATTACTGTTTTTGAAAAAAAGTAATTGTAATTCTGTGGTATAGACAATTATTTATACTACACTGTACTGTGTTATTTATATTTACCGTACTGTGTTACTTTTACTGTACTGTATTATTTATACTTTATACTGTAAGAAAGGCGACACCAAACCTGTTGTGTTCATAAACAGTAGCAGCAAATGTTTTGCCGCCTGTTCCTTTCTACTCCTATTCTTCGACCCTCTTCTTTCTAAAAGCAGATTTTTTGCTACTATAATCTCGTAATTAATAATGCCAGACAGTCGCTTATTTCATTACACTGCAGCATATTAAAATTAAGCAAGTAAAGCGTCTTTGTGAATAATGAACTTGTTGAAGTCTAGTCAGCAAGGCTTGCAGTGTTTGCAAGCGGGCGCAATAGTAACTAATATCCATCAATGATTGCTGCAATGGCGCAACGCATCCGACGACGAACACATGTTCCTACACAACGTTAAGGTAACGAGCACGAGAAGCAGTTACGACGAGAACAATGCAGATTTGGACACCCACAAAACTGCCGCCCGCGTAGGCGCGGGCGGTGCGATCGCCGATAAAAGTCGCCAACAATAACAGTGGCGTCTCGTGACCGCTTTAGAGCTGTAACTATTTTCATTTATATTTATTTATATATTTTTTCTGTCTAGCTTGAGCAATATTGAAGTAACCTATTTGTGACTTCATACACTCATAGTCGAGATTCAAACACGTTCGTTTATTTTAATGATACTTTTCTTACATTATTTTTTTCATAATTTTCACAATCCAATAAATTTTCGACAGTTGATATTTTAAGCTCTTTTCTGTACTACTTCCTCAGTTATTGTTAATTATGTTTTAAACATGCTTCCTAATGGCTTAACAATATTTGCATTGCCTTCTATCTTTCCGATCAGAAATGCCAGAATTTGAAAATGTATATATATATATATATATATATATATATATATATATATATATACTTTTTTTCGGTTTTTTGAAGTACATTCCTCGTTGAAATCGCTAAAAAGTAGCTAGTTTAGATAATTGTTTCTTAATAATTATTATTTAATAATTTGAAAGGAGTAAAAAGTGCTAAAATTCTCATTTGTGACGTGATCTCCGAGTAAAATGATCTTCTTTAAATGAAGGTGATTATAATTTTGGTTCACGCAACAGTAAAGGAGAAAAAAGAAAAAATTCATTATTCACAATTAAATAAAACTACGTGATGTAGTATTATTTCTACTTTCTTTAAGTTCTTTACCACGGTCTAGGTTTCATTGTAATCCATTTTCAGGTGGACTGTTAGCAATCTTTGCTAATAGCCCACCTGAAGATGTAATACAACGAAACCTAGATCGTGGTAAAGAACTTAAAGAAAGTACAAATAATACTACATCACGTAGTTTTATTTAATTGTCAAGAAAATATAGTTTCTGTTTTCGATAAATTTTTGCATAGACGGGAGATCGCCTTGACGAGCACCGTTATTGCAGACGTCACCATTAAGGACTGAAACGTGTTTACGGAAAAAGAGGACCTTAAATAGTGCAACAACTGAAAACGTGTTACCTTGATTTCAGTACCTTCCAATGTGTAAAGTGATATTGGACAGGTTTTCAAAGGTCATTGAACCAAATTCTTCCTAGAGTTCCAATTAATGCTGAGATTTTGTGAGCGTGAAATTAAAGGTCACTTCCAAAGTTTGTATTCATTTCTTTTTAGAATTTAGATTTTTAAAATTAAAAAAAGATTATCAACGATTATTTACTTAAATAAAATTCAAAATCTTCTTTTCAAACAAGTTAAATAAAATGAGTACACGGAAATTTTTATTCTAATAAACAAAACCAAATATATAAATAAAAACAAACTTTTTAAAGAAAATGTTCGTATAGTCTGTAAATTTCATTTTAATCAGAGATTTTTACGTTTCGCCAGGGAAGTCTTTGATAGGAAATCGATGCGATTTCTATTTGTTTAAGAGTTGGATATAAAATTGCAGATACCCTATCTGCAATTTTATATCCAATGAACGAAAAAAGTCATGAGGAAACATAATAATTAAAGTAATTAGTATCTTTAGGGATTTTTAAAAATTAGTATTTTTCGTAATTCTTAATAATTAGAAATGTTTTGTTCACGGATTCACATAATAAAGCTATTTAAATTTGTTATGTTCATAGATATAACAAAAAAAGAAGATTTTGAAATCTGAATCCCATAAAATTGATAAAAGAATACTGTTTCCCCTCCAATAATCTCCCTCTTGAATTAACTGAACCATTGAATTGATTGGGCTCCCGAAACGGAAAGTATCTCCTCTATAACTTCGTCGTTATAATATTCCTTAAAGTATACTAAATGTAGAAGCATTTTTTTATAAAGTTATTGACGAGTCGTCGGATGCACGTTTGAACATAAATTTTCGTTATTTCCAAAATTACGATATTAGATTTTCAGATACGGATAAGAAAAAACTTTACAACTCTTTGTATGGAAGCAACGCAGTTCATTCGTAATATATTTACATATTAAAGCATTTATAAAAAAAATTATGGAGCTACTTATAAAATTGTGTCTGCAGAAAAGTGCACAATGGTTTTTTTTCTATATGACATATTTTGAAACGTGATTTTAAAAGATTTCATCCGTATTCACAAAACTATATCAATGTCGAATATGTTTGGCTTTAATTTTGTAGAAATTCTTTATTCACAATTAAATGAAACTACGTGGTGTAGTATATCACGTTGTTTTATTTATGTGTATCAATGTCGTTAAATGCTATACCACTACAATACAAACACCGCCCAAAATAATATTTTTATCAAAATAACATTTTCAATTTTCGCAATATTTTATCAGTGAAAACAGTTTAACATATGGGCGCGACACTGCGTCTGAACTCTGCACTTGTAAGCCCGCATACGCTCAATATGTGCGTACGTGTGTGCGCGCGTGCAAGGCGGCGGTGGGCGCGCCCGCGTGCAATTACCGCAGCCGCGGTGCCGCCACGTAACGAGACACGGCGTGATATGGGCCGATAGCGCGGGCGGCCCACGCGCCGAGATCGACCAGTCTAACGGCTCTACGTGGGGCCATTAGTGTTGTGTGATACTGATGCAAGTTTTTGGCCATTTTGCTTCGACGTACCTATTCGCCTGATGTAAATACGATTATAAGTAATTATTTTTGGAAATAAATGTAAAAGAAATACAAATTTGAAAGACTGGGTAACTTTAAGGTTTGAAAAGGGATTATAGGCATATACGAGACGTCGGTCACAAATGAGGAAGATAAAGATATCTATAGGTAGATGATACATGCGGTAGAAGAAATTTAAGATTTTCGACCTCGTTTATAAAAATAAATGAAGGACCTAATTCAAAAAATAAACCTATCAACATAACCTGAATAAGAAAATAGCAATATCTTATCGCACTTATGCCCCGATCATTTTATAACATAGTCTTGTATACATTGCCGTTTCTGGTATATAGAGCGAACAGATTAGACTTGTAAAAATTAACGCGTTGATTGATCAGGAATTGTGAGTAGATGGATATATATACTTGAATTGTCTCATTGTCCGTTGAATTACTCCGGTTGTGTTCGTGACAGTATACAGGGAAATCTATCTAAATATAATAAATGTGATTAAATTCTTTTTAATATATTTAATTATAATATGAAGAAAACATATTTGGCGGCAAGTTTTTCCACAAAGAAAATATGGCGTTCTTCGATACAACGGTGCTCTAGTTAGACGTCTATTGACAGCTATTAAAATCTTCCATTCGAATATAGATCGTTGAAATCTCAGCAACAGCAAATATATATTTCAGGGATTATAATATAGAGATAGTCGATGGTCATTCGCAAGTGTGACAGTATTCGTTTGGATTGTCTCGAGAGTTTTGGGTTCGGAACGTGGGCAATACCTGTGATAGGACTACAGTATTATTTTATATGCCTAACTTATGTTTATAATTGAAATGATCGAAATTAGCTAATACGATTTTGAATTCAGACATTCTCTTTAAGAAAATAGTCATCGATATATACATATATGTGTAGAGCAAATCAGTGTCAGAATCAAGCATTTCGGGATAGCAGTATTTACGGCAATATTTAAATTAAATATTGCCGTAAATACTGTACGGCAAGTAAATATTGTTTAGAAGTAAGTTACGACAAGTAAATATTGTTTAGAAGTAAGTATCCATGTGAAATTTTAGTGGTATCCAGAGGGATGATCTGAGATATTTAAGTTCCAATGGGCGTACTCTGCGATCACATTTTTTGTTGATTATCCGTGTAAATTTCAGCTGCTGGGTAAAAAGTTTCAGATGGTAGACAGATCGACAAGCATCAATTTGCTTTCACAAACCTTCTGTTGTGATCCAAAATATCCGATTTTTTAAAAAGATAAAGGAACATTAAGATATAAATCAAATGACTCAGTTTATGTATTTGTGAAATATGTTTACGAGAGACGTAAAGATTAATGAAAAAATGATTAAGGAAAATGAAAGTTATGTATTTACAAATAAGAATAATGAAAATGTAAGGGAGTACGAATGACGATGTATAAGTATTTTCCTACGTAAGGTGATAAACGAGAAAATGGAGAAAATCAGAACGACAATATACATGTGAAATTAGAAGGGAATTTGGTTCTATCAATCTGTGTATGGTGATATAGCACATCATAGTCCCGTGCGTCAGGCACTTGCGTCACTTGCGTTCTTACTGACGTAAAAACCATCGTAAGTGTTAACCTGCTTTTAAGTTTCTCAAGGGAAAGGGCATGTCCCTTTCTCAGTGAATAACGAATTTAATCTAGTCATTTAGTTTACCAGTTTTCCTCAATTTTCCAAAATATTTCTTTTCTTTTTGTAGGTTCGTTCATAAACTTAGTGATAGTGATGAATAACATATCAGGTTATTGTTTTTCTAAGTCATAAAGAGGCTCTGAAACTTTTCTAACTACGCCAAATTTATTTATCATTGGCATTTTGGGAATGTTGCGATTGGATAACAAGTGAATAAATGAGTAGACTGACAAAAAAATGAAAGAAAAGGTCAGCCTAGACAAAGTAGTATTTGTTAAACTGAAACCTTGAAGACATATTACACATGACCAGGAATTCTTAAAACAAAATAATATAGTGTCTTTAAAAATAGAAGTCTGTGAAGGAAACGACTGAATTTACACAGTGCGATGCTATAGATACATGATATCAATGCTTAAATATATTTTGTGTTGATGTCATAATTGAGCGCACATAGTATGCGTATATATATTTTGCTACGACGCATTTGTTTAATCTTTACCCGTTCAGAGATACTCGTCAAAACGATAAAGATAGTACTTATCGCCAGCGATAAAGTTAATATTTTACAACTCGCTATCAGCAGAGACCTGGAGTCTCGAGTGCAATAGGTACAAGAACGACGCAATAATTTTATTGCACTTCGATGAGATTTGGTCAAGGTGAAAACTGCGCTAGACGATCGCGTCAGGCTTTTTTAGGAAAATTTACGTCGCGCTCGGCATTTGCTTAGAGTTTATTACGTTGCATTTTGCATAGGTAACGCGTTAGGAGTAAAATGAAACATTTAAAGGAGAATTTATAGGAAAAACAATTCCCTCACGAAACTACATATAAGTCCAATGTTAGCTAAGTATTAAATTACAAAAAAGCGTTATTACGACTGTTTGAGGGTCGACATTTTTTTTATCACCTCATTTTTTTTATTTTGTAAAAAATGTTTCCAAAGATGAATATTTTTTAATGATCTTGTCTTATGAAGAACAATTTTATAATATATTTACATGGCCCTAATAAAAAGTTGAGCTGTTAATAAGGCAACATACTAAAGAAAGCACCAAAGGAAAGTAGAACACTTTTGTCATAATTGATAATGTTGAAAGAAAAAAACGGCCCTGACCTAACAGGAACTCCAACAAACTGGGTTGCGCGTGACTCAAGCGAAAAACAGAAGCGAGACAATCGGAAGTGTACAAGTTAATACTTCGTTACGGAGGAAGCACCGTACAAGATCGATAATAACGAGGAGTGAACTTGTTGGAACGGTAAACGTGTCGAACTAAATCATTTTCCTAATGCTGTGCAATTTCCGTTTTGGATAGAATCGACACTGTATGAAATAAATCATTTTGATTTAGAATTGACCATATTTGTAAAAATATGTTTTAAGTGTTGTTCTGAAAAACGTAGCAGGGGGATGTGCATTTACGTATTTCAATAATGTTGTGCGTTGCGGGAAAAGATAGCACAGAAAGAGGAAACATTTCAAGGTTCAAAAACGGCATTGTTTTTTTAATAAAAAGAAACAATTATTTCCTTAAAATTGCCTTTGTGAATTTCAATGAGAACTCGATAGCTCCTGGTGTGCAGAGTAAAAATTGAGAGGAAATTAATAGGATGTGGAAGAGAGGTGTACTTGCCTAACTATTCAGCCTTATGTATAAACATTTAAGAGAGATCTTTTATGCTCCACTTCATAAAACCAGTCAATGATAAGAGACATAGTTAAAGAAAGTGTGTATAAAAAGAGATAGCCGTGATAAAGACAATACGAATGCTCGTATTTTAAAGACCATTTTTAAAGTGCCAATAACGTGTATGTTTAGGAGATATAACGTTATTGGAGCTAATATATCGTTTCATATAATGAAATAATCAACAAATCGAATCTGAATATGTAATTACGGAAAATTTTGATCTTCACTTGTGACACAGCTTGTACAAAATAAACAAACTGTGGTATGCACAGGTGAGCTCAATGATGGACTTTAATAAATATCTTATCTACTAATTAAGTGAAAGGTCAAAACGAGTAAATTGTCTATCTTAATTATTATTGTCTAGGTTAATTAATCGAAACATCATTAGTTAGGGTTAAAGAGGAACAGAGGAGTTTTAATTAATCTAATGCATCAACAATCAATTAATTTAATTAAGTTATACACACAAATATTTTATAATAATTTCTGAAATCGATAAATTCCAACGTAGTAACATATCAGTGCTATTTTCTTCTTATTTTATTTATAAACAAAATTTTTAAATAATTTTTGGTTAAAAATAGTCCTTTTTCATTCTGATAAGCTAGGAAATAATATTTTCGACGTTTGTTATAAAGAGATAATTACGTGCGTATTTGTAGAAATTATGTGTATTTATTGATAAACAGATAATACTATATCATATCAATTATAGTATAATAAATATAAGTATTTATACTCAATCTTGTAAATCATAACACCATCTGTTCCGCCATCTATTGTAGAATAGGCGAAATAAAAAAGCTATTGTGGGTAAGTAGGAATGAAAATCCCACTAATTTAGAGAATAGAAAATATAGAGCCCATTTGTAAATTAATTTCTTTGCTACATTTTTGTAAAGATTATAGAATAGTTGATACCAATTCGGTATCCATACTTTGTGTTTTTGTTTGTTTGGAACAAACTGGTATACAGCATTCAAAACAAAAAAAAATCGTACAGCCTAGCGTCTCAGCCGCTGGCTCGATTTGGATAAATGAGGTTTTCATAAAATCTTTAGAATGTTTTTATTTTTTTCGAACTTTGAAATCTCAGATATTTGGAAGAAAAAATTGATAAAATTAAGTTTCCCAAAACTGCCTAAACTATTTTCTCCGAACATCCCACATTATTAATATTTTGTAAGTTAAACAATGGACTCGTACAAAACTGAAATAAAATACGCCCGGGTGTCTCACGCGGACGCGTGGCGTTGCAATCAATGATTTTATATTATTGAGTTATGTCATTAGCTTTCTAAAAGCGGACCTCAAAAATAGATTAATATAGTTCAATCTAAATACGACTGTCCCCTTTACACATGTGCTATCGTAGACTACGTCTCTTTCAACAAGGATCGCACTGTCTCTAATTCGGGCCATATTTATTGTCCGCTTTATATGGGTATAACGTGTCTCTTGAGTATAATGTTATTGATTGATTTGTGCTTTATGAACCTAAAAATATAAATAGTTTATTAATTCAACAATAACGTTTTATTGCCACAATACAAAAAAAAACATGTATGTATACAGATATTCTTACTTTTCACGAGTAAATGTGTGCAACGTAACTGTATCATTTATTAAGCGCTTCTTACCGAAGAATTTGAAGGTTTATAAATAATGAAAAATATTGAAGACTTTTAGAAACGATTGGATGACTGAAGATCGTGCAATTGCACAATATTTGAACTGATATATTTAATATTATTTACGTATCTACAAGCGTTTGCTCCCTCTACTTCTATAACGTGAGCTTTTTTAGTAGTTGTTTCAGTTACTCCCTCAGACTCCCGAAATAATTTGATAATATAATTACCACATTTCTAGTCTACTGTGCATAATGCTGATAGTGATATTTCATTAAGAAAATTTATTTCATTAAAAAAATTATCATTACCTCTTTGGGTATTTTTTTTAGTAGTTAATTATAATAAATTAATTTGCTTAGCTTTCAGTATAAGGTGTAGCACAGCTTGTGCTAAGCTCTAAGCAAATGATTGGTGCAAGTTTAGTTGAAGTCGACTTTATGGCGCCTAATAACCGTAATATATGGCGACTAATCGGCGATGTACAGGCACCCTATCCTTTACTCTGAATTTTAAGCAACTGAATAAATCAAAATATTATTAAAACGTATTCAATGCGTTGATTAACTTTATGGAGTAACTATCAAATGTACCGGCAAATAAGCAAACATTTTGAAGAAGACTTTTAGAGTCTCAAAATGCTCTTAACAATGATTAATGTTAAATTTTCGGCAATCTCGCAAGATATTTACTTAGCCCTTTGCTATTTTAATATTCCATAGCAAAACTTATTACGATACTAGTTTTTCCCGCAACTTTGTGATACATCTTTATTTAGTATATAGTAAACACGTTGCAGAACTAAATTCATATTGTTGAGGGAAAATATCGTACTTCGTCTTAGAAAAATGATTCTAATTCCTGAATTAAGAAGAGCCTATATATTCATAACAATCAGGAAGTATTTATACCACGTTTCGTATAAACCTTTGTAGTCCGTTTAGGTATAATTGGTCAATAAACATTCAAACATACCTATAGCCTATATGTTATTTCGCTGAAATTTGTTTTATGTTTATTAAAAATCTTTGTAGCCTTTTAGGTATAATTGACTGATAAAACTCCAAACATAAGTTAACCTATGTGTTAATTCGCTCGAATTTATACTACGGTTTATTAAAACCTTTGTAGCCTCTTACGCATAATTTACCAGTCTTAGAAAAAAAACGGCTTATCCGATTGACACAAAACTTTCATTATCGTGTATAGTTTATAATGCCCAGACGGGCACATATTATAACTTTTTGGAATTTTTTTCTGTGTGAATTGTAGATGTTTTTGAAATAAAGTTCCACAAGGTTGCCAGTAATAACGAATGAATAACATTTTAATTAAGAAGACGAATATTCTCTTAAATATCTTGGACAATAAAAAAGCAGAAATAGTAATAATACCTAACAAAAGAAAATGTTTTCCATGCGCGGTAACAAAAATTAAAAAAATCATATCTCTAAAACTATTAAGCTTAGGTTAATAAAATTTATTGTTTCGTACGTGTAATAACCCCCCTAATACCGATATTTTGTTGGTCCACTCCTTACGGGAAATCTGTATAATATATTTTAGAACCTAATGACCAATAACGATAGAAGTGAAGGTAGTTGATATGTGCCGTGAGTATTTTTTTATTTAAACCTTTGACATAATAAAATAGTAATAAAAAAACACACGAGCGTCGATTATTTTTACGAAAATTACATGAAAAATTATTCACGCCAACAATTGGAGATCGGTCTCAAATATCCAAGTGAACACAAATTTCACAACTAAAATCGCCTTTGAAATTGACTGTTGTAAACCAATGCAACAGTGCAGTTTATCTACTATAAACCAATGCAGTTGCAAGTATATATATAGTTGCAACAAATGGATTTACACACAAACGATATATTCCTTTAACGAAATGATGTCATCGCGTTATTATATTTGCTACAAGGGTACACACAAAAAATGTAATTAGCACAAAATGTGAAGTTTTTCAGAAACTTCTTTACGGTGAACATTCAAAAGCTATTAGAAAATAGAATCAATATTTTTAAAAATAAACTCCACATAAATAATTGTTGAAATACATTCTAGATAAGTATCCGCTGTTGCCAGGTCTATTTCCAACTTTCAGCTCCTTCCTCACCCTCTAGGTGAGTGAGAAGGTGAGGCCACCGTCTTCAAATTTGTTGCTAGGGGGTAAAGAGCAAGTGTGGAAAATTTTATGGAAAGCGGTTGAGAATTGTAGGATCATATAAAGTATATAATCGTGTATATACATTAAGGTTTACATATAAAGATAATTGGTAATACAAGTTTTAAACTTATGAATCTACATCTGTGTGTGTGTAGAATATTTTTTTATAAATATTAGTTTATATATTGATTAGTTGTATTGAATTAATTTAGATATGGGTATTCGTATACGTTGGGTATTTATTAAAATAGTATTCCAACATTATTCATGCTTTTTTGACGTATTTAAAACGAATAACACTTCCAAATTTAGTGATTCCGTGAGAATTATTTTAATTAATTAATTTAATAAGATTATATCGTTTTTAGAAGAATCAAATATGTTTTTAACGTGCTGTATCTCAAAAAAGAAAAAGGGAATGCCTTTTAAGATCACTTGCGTCTCCGTCCGTCTGTCTATTAGTCGTTTCCTTTAGGAAATGTGGAATGAAGTATTTGAATACGCAAATATTTTAACAGTTAATCCTTATTATGTTGAAATGAAAATTTTGGAGAGAGCGAATTAAAATACTCGAAAATGTATTTTCTTTTTAAATTTATGTGTCGCGTATCTCTAAAAAGACACTTAAGAGGACTGCGATAATGTTTTTTTAGAATTTTATATAAGATAATTCTAGACATATTGCTGAAAATGGTTATGGAAGACAATGTTATTAGACAACTCTAGTTATGATTCTAGACCTCTTAGTTTGGAGAAATTCACCTCTGAAAGATAATATTTGGGCGATATGTTTACATGGTGAAAAACGATATTTGTAATTAGCTTTATAGGACGATATTTGTAATTAGCTTAGTAGGATGATATTTGTAATTAGCTTAATAGGACGATATTTGTAATTAGCTTAATAGGACGATATTTGTAATTAGCTTAATAGGACGATATTTGTAATTAGCTTAATAGGACGATATTTGTAATTAGCTTAATAGGACGATATTTGTAATTAGCTTAACAGTATTAAAGATTTGTATGTACCTAAGTGTGTTAAAAACCCTTATCGATTTTTTTAAATAAAGCTGGTTTTGATTATACAAGTGATTTTTAGACAAGCCTGAAAAACCTAGAATATGTGTAATGAAACCAACATGAAAACAAAATCAAACGCATAAAATAAATGTTAAATTAATAAATTGTGTCTGGAATATTTGATGAAAATCTTGTTACTTTCAAGAAAATATTAACATAATTTTTGTTTTCAAGTATTATTTGCACGTATTATTTCCATCGTAGCTGTGTTGGCCGCTTGGAAGGAATTCGGAGCCGCGTATGTCTTTAGCATTGCTCGCAGGAATTATTCCATTGGACTATATTACTACCAGTGAAGAGTCGCGTGAAATGAGGTCGGAGTTGGACCTAGAAGTATGTCGCACTATCATCGCCGCATACTTCTCTTCAGTGGCGAATACATTTATTGTTTAGACATGTATATTTACATGTTACTGTTAATTTCTATATCTATATTCCCTCATTAATCTTCACATAATTCAGCCTCACGATTTTACACTTGTTACAGTCTATCCTCAAACCGGAGGTGATGAATACGGACCTGGTGTTGGCTGTGTTGATCCTGGGGTCTATCACCTTCCTCACGGGTACAGTGGGCTTCTGGGGCGCCGTGCTGTACTCACGCTGCATGCTCAAGACCGTAAGTTATTATTACCTAAAGTAAAACATCATTATGACCAGTAAAACATCATAATGTAGTAAATATCTTGTGTAGTTTATATTTTGGCAAAGGTTTAGACAAAAAAAAATAAAATTTTGTTGAAGCTGTAGGAGATATATAAAACGTGTATCTTTTTAAAAGTTTTGTATCCACAGAAAACGTTTTCTCTTAATTGAAGCATTTATTTTTACAATAAATGTTTTCATTAATTATAGAATTTTAATTTGACAAGAGATCAAAAAATATCTAGAGATCAAATAGTATAAGTCGAAGCCTACGAAGCGAGTGGCGCTGATAACGAATGACAACTGTGTTTTTGTCATATCCCAATGTTCTGTTCTTTGTACCGATTTTTTCAGTTACTAATCTCGACTTTCAGTAAATTACATGTAGCAACACGACATAATAAAGATCAAATATAAAGATTAAGGTTGTAAACTATATTCAATATTTGGATTATTGTTGATATGGTCGCTGTTGTACAGGGCTGTTAATGTCCCGATTTAGAAAAGAATGCCGCTATATATATTTATATGTATACTGCTTCCCGATAAAAATATACATTATTTAAACCACAGGGTATCTAGAAAAATAAGGGATTTTATACTACTTGCTTTATTTCGAATTATATTCATCAGCGTTCGCAATGAATTTCCGACTTCCTTCAAATAGCTACTTTTTAATTGTTGAAAATATTGAGAATTTTCCATCACGTAGATGTTACTACAGCTCATAAAAGACAGTACTTATAATATGTAATATATGTCAGAGTTTTTATGATAGTTCGTATAACGGTGTCTCTAATCTGTATATACACTCGTATAAATTTGAAAACAGTCGTGATATGTGAATAAAGCAAATCCCTGGTTAAAATGATTTTAATAGTGGCTTACAACCCTATGTAGTAAGAGCTGTGGAGTGAGCACAATTGGACGTAGAGTTCAAAGGAAATTTTATATAATATTTTCTGTATTAAATTTACCTCTTGTAAGCTCATGAACAATCGACATCGGCTGATAATTTCGTTAATTATTTTGTTTTATTTTGTTTACTAATACTATAAATCCGAAAGTTTGTTTGTTTCTCAACTTTGTTCGCACCAAATTTGATGAGCATACAGATCATGTAGTGCAGTATAGGCTACTTATTATTGGAAACTTTGCTGGCGCGGAATACGAATACCAAAATTGTGTTTGGGTGTTTGTTACTCAATCATATCTACACGGTTAGAAGAATGCACTTGGTATAGCAACATAAGGCTACTTTTTAACACAGCAAATAGCATAATTCCTGCACGGTGAAATGTGATATTTTTTTACTCGAATATGAAAGATATAATTTTACCACATGTTGATATAAAAGATTTAATATTACAACAGATGGCACAATGTATATATTAAATCTGTTACTTACTGACTCCCGTGAGCCCAAAAATAGCATGTAAATCCATCCGGTTTAATTGAAAATCCACGCGGCCAAACTGCGAGGAAAATGTGGTAAATTATAAAATTCACATAAAATAGAAAATATTTCTATATGTCTACTGCCAGATAATAGTTCTCTTAGTAGACATTAACGAGTCTAGTCTTTGGACAAAGGCTGCCTAAATTCCATTCTGTGACTCCTTGAATCAACGAAACTATTTTATTATTTTATTTTAATAAGCACATCGAAAATAAAAGCCAGTTAATAAAAATGACATTTAACAACGCGGAGAGGCCAACACTTCTTATTTAAAATATCGGACCCCATTCTCTTTCGCGATTCGCGGACGACGCCTTCTTAAGATGTTAGGAAAACCAGAACAAAAACCCATAAATATCACGTTCCTGCCACCAATAAACTCTGGCTAGAGCGATCTCACGTCTTTGAATACAATAGAACATGCCACGTTAATAACAAGTTGATAAAATATTGAACAGCACTGACGTATAGTTGACATGTACAACCGCATGTAGGAATGTTCGTTTGTCATATTTAAAACGAACTATTGAATTCGAGCGAATTCGATTGCACAGAATAAATGAATGCTTTGATTAAATGTCGTATTGTGACGAGGAATTACTCTAAAGTTCATTGTTGCAACATTAGTTAACAACCGACACTTAACTAAATGGCAATGAATTGTTTATCTGTTTATTTTCTTATGCCGGAGACTTCTCTCGCGTGCACGTGTGTTTATGGAATTTTGTTACAAATAGTACCGCTACAAATAGTATCTTGGAAAAACACAGCGGCACACCATAGACCGTTTTCTGGCGTTCTTCGTCGCCATCATGCCTCGTTCTCTGTGACAAGTCGATTGACAAGTGAACCGAGCTAAAATGCTATTTCTCATCTTTTATATAAGAGACAGTAATGAAACAAAATGAAGGTCAAACATTTTTACTTATTTTGTCTAAAACACGTATTGTGTTTAATAAAGATTCTTTAAATTACGACAAAAACTGTTAAGTATAAGTACAATTTGCATTAGTCGGGATCTGCACAAAAATATATAAAAATGTTTTTTCGGCTCCAATTTATATGTATGGAGTTTACCGAAATTAAATCATATATAATTTTATACACAACGTTTTGTTTTTAATCCGAGTACTACTATGTTATATATAAATTTAAGTATGCGATGGATAGGGTCGTCATAGGGTACGCAACCATAAAAAAGTGGAATGTATAATTAAATATTACACTATATTATATTAATAGAGAAAGAATTGAATTAAAACCATGTAGCTAAAGTACTAAGTAATTTTGAAATTAAACCGTTCGACTATATTTCTAGATTCCCAGTTTGTGAGACGTGTGAAACATTTATCATCGTTTAGATCAGGACTTCTCAATCAACTTGGGGCGCGCCTCCCTAGGAGAGCGTAAAGAGACCATAACAGGGCTTAATTTGTTCGGGCATTCTAAAGAAAAAACCGTTGAAAGTCTTAAATTCACTCATGTTTACAACTAAGAATTAAATGTTTTGAAAATGATATGTTCTTTTATTGCAGCAATAAAAAAATTAAAAGGGATATATGAATATATTTTTTATAAACCGGGGAGTTTCCACGCAAAAAAGATTAGGAATCCTTGATTTTGATACATATTTCTTTATTCATGTCAGTACAACTCTGACTTGTGGTATATTAAATAAATCGTCCTGTTATTGACTTCTACTTTTAACTGATCTACACTTTATGCAAAAACTATACTCTGATTGCAACGGATCTAGCGCGTACCAACTTACTACAGCGTGCTGCGTTTTCGTGGGTGTCGCCACCGATCAATACTTTTAGTGGGGCCATGCCGGGGCCCATTTTTTGTGCTCCTCTCACGCATAAACTGTTTTGTCTCTTTGATATAATTGTAATTTATTGTGTCAGTTTAATAGTTATAGTTGTATTGCACATTTGTACTACACTTGTTCTAAGGCCATAGCGTTTTAAAATAATATCTATCATAAAGAATTGCTACATGTATTAATGTGTTTAAACATTGCAGAGATAGACAACATTTTTTTAAATAATACACCTTTTATCCTCCTGCAATACTTTCGCTGTTCATTGCCATCAATCTGTTTTTTATTATAGGGCTTTTAATGTCTATGTCTCTAAATGAACCGTTCATGTCTCTCTAGATTGTCCAGGTTTCTTAGTTTTTTTGATCAAGCATTACAACAATATAACACGTAACTGTTTATATATTTACATAATATTATTTTATTTATAATACTAAAACGACCATATTATATTATAGTTTTATAATAATTATAAATTATTCATCCGTGATTTATTTTAAATGTGGTTCTTTAGCGCCGGACAATTATTTTTACTCCAAGTTTTTAGGCACGGAAATAAAAAAGTAAAGTATTTCTCATACCGCATCTATGAAATGTTCTATTTTAAGTTAACGCCAAAAAGAAAAATGAGATTTTACCTTTTTTTGCAATAACGTTTTTCGGAAACAAGAAAAAATTTTCTTTAACAGCTTTTTTTATAAAAATAAGATATTCATGCCAAATTTTTTTAATCGAAAATATGTCAAATTTTAACAATATTTATTTCCCTATTAGAAAAAACTCATAGTTGTTCCACTCTTTAAGGTTTCGTAAGTAGAAAGTAAAAAGGGAGTTTAAATTTTGGTGTCTGACTTTCCTTGTAATTTGGCATAGTTTCAACACTAATATTATAGATAAATTTACGCATCTCTCCGTTTAATATTCAATAACTCTGAAACGTACCATGAAAAATATTCTATATTAACTATGTTTTACTGATTGTGAACAGATGATTGTTCTCTATATGGAACACCCTACACCCATTACACGAGAATAATTATGTCTACGTATACATGTACAGACAATGCTTTAAGAAATTCACGAGTTGAAAAATTCCTAATACAGAGACAAATGGCCTTCGCTTTCCGCTGTACTTTTGTGAGATGTGGTAGCGTAAAGAATAATATGTGCCAATAGAAAATAATAGCGTAAACCTAGCCTTCCGTACCGGGAGAATATCTAAATTGAACCAAGACACTTAGAATTATCAGTTAGGCATTGCGTGTTTATACTAATATAGTACGGTCTAGCTTTCAAAGTAACGTCGACGTGGAATGTGACCAGGGTCTGCATCACCTATAAAATAATTCATGTAAAATAGGTTCCCTCTACGGTAGTGAACGTAGTCTGGTGGTGCGTCAGTGCTATTTTTTTGACGCAGAAACGTCTGCCTCCAGTGAGATCTGAATATATACTTTTACGCAATTGAGCAACTATCAATCCTCTTAAAAAGTATAAATAGATAAAATTTTGTTTACTTTTAAAACTTTTTTGTTTTACGCGTATATTACGTCATTAATTGTAATTATTTTACAGTTTGCTATCCTCATGCTGCTATTTATAACGGCTGAAATAGTACCTTCCGTGATGATGTGGATTAAATTGCGCGGGGTAAGTGTTTAATTTGATGTTATCCTAATTTACACCTAAACGCCAACTTAATGCAGACTGCAATTTAATTTGAAAAACTTTTTTCTAAATAAATCAACCAATGTTGGAATTATATTTTATGATTTTATTGAAATATTCCGAGATTCGAGGCTTATGTGAGAGTTAAGACATCAATCAAAAATCGAACAATAAATACGTCAGGTTAGCGGCTAGGTCGGTTATTATTGTTTGACCATCAAAGTTACTCAGAATCAGTGGCAGCTTCTGGCGTTAGATATCACTTACAATTAAAGTACATAGCACGCACAATTTCGTTTTGTTAAATCGAAATATAAAACACTTTCGAAAATTTTTCAAAGCCGATAAAATTGCTATTCGACACAACAGGAAAGGGAGAAGACGATGCTGTTGGAACGCATCGAGGGCCGGTGTGCCTCGATGCACCGCAACGTGTCCACTCTGCCGATTGCACTTTGTCATCTCACGTTCATTACCTTCGAGTGCTGTGGCTTCAACAACTACACGTGAGTGCACGCTTTTTAAAGCGCCGTATACAAAAATTCCAGTGGGTCGTTGTTATTTTACAATTTTTTGTCTATAGTTCTTAAATAATATGATCGGCAGGTTACACGTTCGGTCCAGTACCTTTTTCCCACATATCGTTTTTACCCAGTTTAGCTATCATTAATTATATCATGCGAATTTTCGTCTGATACGTTAAAAGACTCATAAAAAGAATGTAATCATAATTTCGTTTAAAAATTTATACATCAGACTTACCACAAAAGATAGTCAACGGTTCTGTGTCCTTCAGCTCTCAAACAATTATTGACTTACCAAAATATCAGTTAGCAGTAAATAATGTTAGTTGTAAATTAGCTAAATATATCCTTTATGGCGTCTACAATACTTTATATTAATTAAAATTTACCAGTATCAAAAAAGTTTTGTACTTTTATTTCATCGCGGATACTAATTAAATTATCTTCAGAATCTATGCATTTTATTACAGTTTTGGCCGCAAGAAATTTTATTATATTTCTGATTATACGTTGTAAATAAAAGTTATGATATTTTGTTCCGAGAAAGATGCGTTGTTTTATTGAGAGAAACTTGTTAAACCGTATCGAAACTTAATAATTTTTTAAAAAATCTGCTAGAAAGTTAGTAAACGCATATTAGAATATTTTGCTATGTTGAAAATTTGATTATTGATCATACGCGACGTTAGAAATTGGCATCTAATTGCGCTTTTCTTCCACAGGGACTTCGTTTTCGCGCAAAGTGAAAAGTGGAACGTTCCTTGGTCATGTTGTACGATGAGCAACAAATTGAGATTGATCCCCGAGGACGATTTATGTCCTGCAAATCGTAACGAGGATAGTATCAATAAGCAGGTAACAGTCAGCATATATTTCAAAAGTATCAATAAGCATTTTATATATACCACAAATAGTAAATAAATTTAGATCATGCTTCAGCCATCGCGATATTGTTCATTTTCTAAAATCTTACGCATACTTGCTTAGAATGGTGATTAGAATGTTTGTATTAAAAATATTACAACAACGCTAGAAAACTTGTGTTGCTAAACCAACAATTTATAATTTATATAGTTCACAGCGAAGTAACAGTGCATTATACTAAATATGATTAGTACTACTTAAATAAGTATTTAAATATAGATTAACTATTTGACTTCGGCGTAAAAATAATTCGAGTTTTAAGCATGATGTATCTTTGTTGATTATAATTTGATAAAAAACAATTAACTACACAAGTTGTTATTTACTTAAATTCAGTACGAGTTTTAATACAAGCCGGATAACCATTCTAAATTTTATAAAACTAGACTAATTCCGGACACTTGAATTATAAAAAGTTAATATTTAATTCAAATGAACTGCTTCATTTGAATTAAATAAGGGATAAATTTAGATTCTTTAAATAAATTTAATCAAAATTATAATCAATTTTTTTAACTAATAACAAACAAGAAATATTACGTGGATTATTTAGGAAACAATTTTGGATACAGTTTCTGGTTTTAGTTTCTTTTCTTAATCCATTATTTAATAAAGTGTTGATATTATAAATTCGCTTTCTTTAAACTCACGGAAGTATTTAAAAAAATGCCCCGGAAAGGCCCTATTCCGGGAACCCCTAGCTTGTACAAAGAGGATAGGTTCCGGAATCATTTTAGAAAATCGTCTCATTTTTTATTCATCATTTATCTTTATGTAGCGATCTGATATGAGGCATCATTTTTCTTTATGTAATAAAAAGTGTTGACTTACATATTTCACCACCGTATAAACATGGCACTATGAAATTATTTACCGTAATGTCTTAATATCATCGTTATTATCAAAATGCTCTCAAGTATTTTCATTTACTTTTTATTCAATCATAATAGCGACTAATATTAATATTTAATAAATCCTCACATCGTCCCCCTCCGACTTCACCTGGAATCTCAAATTGTACTTTCACCATTCTTCAATGTTTATAAAAATTATTTTAAATAGGGATGTAATAAAACTATTTATCATTATTTATTAGATAATCACGTAAATCTTATAATAATAGCAGTCGCCTTGCTTACATTCCAAATATTGTTGCAAGTTTGCGCGCTTTCTACGAAGAAGTATCGAATAAAGTTCGATGCTGACAAAGCGTTTTAGCGGCGCGCAAACATCAGGCGTCATCTAGCGCCAAATAGCAGAAGGCGATGGAGGCCATTAAGTGGTAGAAGCGCGAAAGTGTCGCCAGTTAACAATTATAATACGTCAATGCTCAATAATAATTTAGAATCTGCACCGAAAAATGTTGCTGAAAATAACAATTTCGTAATTGTTTTCGGAAAGGGTAAATTAGAATGGTTTGGTAATGTAAAATAGCATATAATGTCTGCTTCATAATAATAAAAGACTTACTAATGTAATTAACAATAGTATATGTTAAAGTGATCAAACTTGTTATAAAATATAAATCTTTCAACTAACAAACGCGACCTCCACCAAGATGTTTATACATATCGTGCATATGTAGTGAAGCTTTCAGGTCGATTATATTAAATACAAGAAGAATTATAAATATTCTTATCACATTTTATAAAATCGATCAAAAAATAATATTTACATATCATGCACTATATGCCCGAATATCTTTTCGACCATCGTCTTCGTGGGATGAAAGATCTATATATGTATTTTTGGTTAATATTTGATGATTAAACATTATTTGTAATGTTAGAATAATTATAAATACGGTTAAGGTCGTAGTAAATAGTTTAAAAAAATTAATATTTAATTATTATTACATAGTTCAAAAAATTTTCTTCGCTCTATAATTTTTGCAATTATTGTTAGTTATTTTATATTTGGAATAAAATAAAAGCAATTTGAGATTATTTCCATCTTTTCCTTTCCTATTCCTATTTCATTTTCAGGAGAAGATAATAATTGCACATGAAATTTGATGTTCGATAAGGTTATTGAGTCGATATTCACACCAGAATTTTGTAAGTATTAATATTTTATAATTAATGTATTTTAAGTATAACCATGATTTATTTATAATTCATTGAAATAATTTAGTGATATGGCCATGCTTATTAAAAAGTTATCATGTCACTTAAAATAAAAATGCATATTAACGCTTTAAATTTTTATTAGATAAGACTTCTTTCAAAAATTTGATCTTTTGTAACATTAAAAAATTATTTAGGAAATGTTAATTAAATATAAAATCTTGCCATTACCACCTGCTCGGATATGTGCAGATAAGATAGCCACTCAACTGAGAATAAATTGTCAGTAACGAAGTCACTGGTTTGGTTCCTTTTCTAACTATGCTGAGCTATTCTGGCGCTAGACGCATATGAGACAGTTTTATTTAAAAATACTTATAGAACACTTGAATGCATACCTACGGCTACATCACCTATCAGCCAATTTTGCGATGAGATTATTATTTTCCAATCTGACACCACTTACCAATTTACAATTATATTTTTGAAGTTATATTACCTTTCTAAGATTAGGAAAAAACAGGAAAAACGTCTTAATTCTCAAAACTATACTGAAAACTACAATCTAAACTAAATATATAATCGAATTATTATGATTACTATTTATGACTAAAATTTGAGTTAAAAATACTTACTTTGTTATTTTTTAGTTAAAAACAATGTTTGACCGCTAGTAGAGCATACTAGCTATTGAGCTAGTATGGCTCTACTAGCGGTCGTTTACTGGTAATGAAAAGAGATCCTATCTGACTGGCCACATTACCCTGAATTATATTAGATGCGTACTTATGTTAGAGAACCTCAACTGAGAATTATGTGTAGTATTCATATCAGGGCTAGTAAAAAAGGATCGACTGTCATCTCTGACGGAAGCCCAAGTTAAATTACTTGGTATATAATTATTGGAATTTTATTTGACATTATTGTAATTTATCGTGAACAATGAACCCTTATGGAAATCAAGTAGGTAACATACTTTAATCTTTTAAAATCCTGAATTATTGTTTCACTCATCTGAAATTTATAAGATACTCTTTAAAGGCGATAGATACATTTTTGATTTCTTCAGTCACAATTTATGTTTTTTCAGAAACATCGTTCTTTTAAATCGTAATATTAACAATAATATGTCTGTCAAAAGAGTTTTCTTTGTAATTTTATCAAATATCAAAAATTTCTTTATGGCGTGACCCGGAAGTTTCCATGCGAAGTGTTTTACAATGACGATTCCGAGTAGTAATTAGTGTATTCAGAGTATAATATTTGATGTTTTCAGGGTAAAAAGTTCTTTGATTATGGTGTTATAAAGTCGTTTCCATGTTTACTAATATTTAATTGTTTGTGAAATAACATTCAATTATTAAGCCGATTGGTAATTTGTACAAAAAAAGTAAATTTATCAATCTTTCCTGCCTTATAACATTACTATCAACGCCTGGTTCAAGTATCAAGATATTCAGATTGGATTAACACAATAAAAACTGTAGAGAAGGTACAGATAAAAGGTGTTCTTCGATCTGTATCTAAAATATATATATTTCTGTAAATTAATTATTTAAAATTGCCATCGGAGTAGATTCTGTAACTGCGTTAAATGAGTTTATATCCAGGATTATATCGGTAGCATGTTACAGTGATTGGTATTAATATCATAATTATATTAGTTGTGTAAGTTTATGTAAATGTTAATGCTATAATTTTATAACATTGTTGGCCTTTTAATCTATACATGTCATAACCTTTTCCCTTTAATTGTTTTCTCCGTAATATTTTTTTAAGACGTGTATAAAGAAAGAGGTATTACTGTGTCTTAATTTTGGAGGTTACGTTTATCATGATTGATAGCTTAAGCTTTTTATTGGTGTTTGCGTGTGATAACAACAATAATGTTTACATGAGTCAGTGTATGAACAGACACTGAAGTCTGAATGTAAGATTTCTGAAGTAATTGTAGAAAGATATCTGCTATATTTTATATGAAAAATCACTAAGTCATTTTGACAATACTTCAAATGCAATGTAGCACAACTCTAAATATTTTTCAAGCTATCTCTGTAGTGAAATATAATCTATCTATAGCTACCATCCAACTAATTTTTCTATATGACGTCTGGTTGGTTGTAATCCAGATATTAAGCATTTTTCTGATATATTTATAACGTCATTATTTTATTCTAATTTCTAGTTGTTTTTCCTGTACCCTGTTCCCTACTCTTCGATTGGTGAAAACATTTATAATTTGATTTAAACATTACAATCAGAATTACACATGTGTAATTTAATTACACTATATAAATTGTTACTTCATCTGCTATTATTAATATCAATTGATATAACTCAAGATTTATCTTAGGCACCAGGTGGTTATGGGGGATATCAGCCACCAGGTGGATATCAGCCACCGGGTGGATATCCAGGCCAAGGAGGCCCCCCTGGAGCACCGGGTGGATATCCAGGCCAAGGAGGCCCCCCTGGTAATCCACAAGGTTATGGTGGTGGAGCTGCTCCACCTCTAGAGACAGGTCACGGACCTTACCCATCTGTAGGACCTGGAGGTGGTGTGTCACCACAGGTTGCTCAGTGGTTTTACGCTGTAGATAAAGATCGTTCGGGTTTCATTACTTCAGCTGAACTAAAGGCTGCTCTTGTCAATGCACAGGGACAAAATTTTTCTGATAACGCTTGTAATTTGATGATTGGTAAGTATTCATACTTTGTCATTTTTTTTGTAACATTAATTTGTTATAGGAACTATACATATAAATATAAGGAAACTACTTATTACGAAGGTAGTTAGTAACAAATTATTATCTACAGAAAAATTATAGGTTAATTATGTTTGTTTTTTTAAATAACTGCCTAACCTTTGTTGCTTTTATAATAGGATGGTACGAAAACAATTTCAATTTAAATATGTAGGTTGTGTGAATCTTAAAATAACGTGGATCTATATTGTATTATACAAATTAAAATGCATCAGAATTTTGAAATTTCTAAATGCCAGAATTCATGCTCTCATTACGATTAATGTAATTGTTTATTTGTGTTGTAATTTAGTGTGACTTGCTTTTTATTAAAGAGGTAATTATATTCAAGCCATTTACCTTATTCTTCAATAATACAATGTATAGAAATTTAAAACAATTTGCACAATTTACTTTCAGCCTGCATTATTATACTTACAAGCAAGCAATATGTAACTAGATTATAAACATTATGTAATTAGTTTATAACAAATAAAAAGTATTACAAAAAAATTTACTTTTAAAGACTATCTTTGGAGGTAATGTATGCAGTAGAGCTCATTAAAATTGACTGACAAATTGCATAGCAAAGAATTGACAAATCATTTATTTTCATTTGTTTAATTTCATTTATTGGAATCTGGAATTAATGGGTATATGTTGCTTTCTCATTGATTTTTAAGGTTTTTAGGGTTCCATACTTTAAAAAAAGGAACCCTTTTAGAATCACTTCATTGTACATCTGTCGGTTTGTTAAGATCTTTTTTCTCTCAGAATGTGTGGAGGTATGAAGTTGAAATTAATATCAAATTCTTAGGTCTACGGTGCTTGGAATTGTAAAACATTCAAAAGTCAACGCAATCAAGAGCTCTAAAAATATGAAACAAACAAAGTCAACGCAATCAAGAAATATAAAAATATGAAACAAACAAAGTCAACGCAATCAAGAACTCTAAAAATATGAAACAAAGTCAACGCAATCAAGAACTCTAAAAATATGGCCATTAATTCTGCATATTTTGATATTCAAACCAGTCAACCTCTCGAATAAATCAAAACCAATAGGGTATTTCTTATTGACATAGCGTCATAAAATTTGGCAAGAAGTGAGGCCTCATAGCACAAGTAAAGGAAAGAATCTAAAAATCGTTAATTTGTAATTAAATCACATAAAAAGAAATTGTTAGATATGCGCCTGAGAGAAAAGGAATATTACGTGCCAGGAATAATACGTACCATTATATGTTTAAAAATGCCTAAATGTATACAGAACTCAAAATATAACTTAGATTACATTTGAACGCTATTTTAACATTTATCAGTATCGTAACATTTATATCAATCACATTAAAATTTAAAAAAATTGCTGTTTAAAAAGGAAGTTTTCTTTGTAAAATTGGACTGAATTTGTGTGTTTATGTAGACTCTAATATAATTTTGTTTATTTTAAATATTGTTTATTAAAATGATTCCATTATTGAATTCATTAAATTTCAGGTATGTTTGACAAAGATCGTTCAGGACATATAAATCTTGAAGAGTTTGATAAATTATATACATATGTCAATCAGTGGCTTGCTATATTTAAGACTTACGACACAGACCAATCAGGACATATAGATGAACAAGAACTTAATCAAGGTAAATCATTTAAAGCTATCAGCTGCAATTCAGAGGTCTTATAAAATTCCAGCTCTTAATTTGGAAAATTGATTTTAATATAAGATAAAGCATAAAAATATAAGTAACTAGCGATTCATCCTTGTTTCGCCCAAGTTTAGACAACGATGGATCATTTGTTGTTTCGGTCTGGGTTACTCATTTCTAGTGTTTCTAACATTTAAATACCCAGTTCTGCCAGCCAGATACTGATAGTGCTCCTTAGCCTATATCTCCCTTTCACTTTAAAATACATGTCTTGTGTGATTTAAAGATAAATTGTTATAGCGCTCTGTCAACTTCTCTGTTTCCATTGACAATTATATCCTGGGCCATCCAAAGACATATGTTCATTTGTTCAGGCGACAATTCGCTTTCTCTTCAAAAATAATTTTTTCTGTTATTTTCTTCCCATTGTTTCATGCTAAACATATTCTCATACCTCTAATATACTATAGCCTAAACCAGATTGTCACCTTGGCACAGCTAGTGTTGTGAAATGAAAAATATTTAATACATTCCACTAAAAAGAAAGTTAAGTGATATTTGTTAGTAAAGAAATAATTTTGTTTGAGGAAATTTGAGCAGAGGGCATATTTACACTATAACGGTGGTAGTAATCATATTTGGTCAAATTAGAATAATATAAACTAAGTTTCTGCTTATGGCAAGGTTTAGATTTCCTTACGATTTTTAAACATTTTCTTACGAGTTTAACACCGAGAATCACAGTTTTGAATTATAGAAACCTTTGTTACATCTGTGTATTAGCTAATAAAGATTTAATAAAAATGTGTATATATTCTTATATATTCAGAATAAAGTTTGAATTTGAAATCTTTTTCCACAGCACTTTCGCAAATGGGCTTCAGGTTCTCACCAGAATTTATTAATGCTATTGTGAAAAAGTGTGATCCAAGTACAAAGCAGAAAGTAACAGTCGACCAATTTATTGTAACATGTGTCCAGATACAGCGGTTCACCGATGAGTTCAGAATCCGAGACAAACAACAGCAAGGCATCATAACTATAGGTTTTGAAGATTTCCTCAGTGTAGCATTAAGTGTTTCCGTATAATGCTTGTATGGAGATTCGTTGCTTTCAATAAGATTATCAATGCCTTAGAGTTCTATTTCCTTACTACACGCTGGTTAAAATCTGTGGATATTACGTTGCCTCATATCAAATAAATAATAATTTTTGTTGTACAGTTTCCAATATTTATAAACTTTGTATAAAATCACATTTGCACTTTATTTTTTACCCATCTACCCATATTTTTACCCTTTCAATTAAAAAGATATTCTTTACACCATCAGTATGTGATGATTTTGTATAAACAGAATGATTTGTTTGCATGGGCCTGTTAAATAAAAAAATAAGACATCTGTCAAAATAAATGTATGTTCATGTGAGAGAGTGTTGATGGGAATTGTTGATTGAACTATTACGTTTCCTTCAGACATGTGGAAGTTTTATTGGTTATTAAATATTTCGTTAAAAGTGTATAAGTGTAAAAATGTATAAAAAGTGTGTAAGTGTAAAAATGTATAAAAAGATATGTTCATTTTGGGCTTAATTTTGTGAGATTCACTTTATACAGTGTCCGGGAATAAGTGTTTAACAAAGTCATTATTCATTGACTGAAGAATAGTTGATTGTCATTAAAATAAAATTTAAAAGATTACATTCTTTTTCTGAAAATTTAAAATAATATTCATAATTATTTGTCATCTTTTTCGTTTATACGATACTTGTGCACATTATTCAGTGCCGCTCTGGAGAATAACCCACGAACCACTACGAAGACATCTAGCTACCCGGATAAGCACCGCGTTCTAGGCAAGTATTGGGTGTGTTAAAAATAGTTATGATAATATTTTTTTGGACTTAATTGAAAAAAGGGTGTGTTTTACGTGTTATTTCAACAACAATTTATTCCTTTATAGCCAACAAATAGCGTTTTTTTTGTCAGATACATATTCCCGGACACCGTGTATATATATATGCATCTGTACCTTTAATAAAATTACAAGCTTTGCATGTATACTGCATTGAAATAATTTGCAAAAAAAATTATTGGAGTAATCAAGGATAAGTAATGAACCATTTATGAAATTGCCATCTATTGGTTTTATGCAGGCATTACCTCAAAGCTAATGATTCAATTCGGAGAGTTTTTAGGAAAACATAGAGGTCAACTGTAAAGTAACATTTAGCTTTTATGTCATAGCAATCGGTTCGCTCTGCCAGAAGATACGCCAATTTTAATTAATATTTTCAAAAATTTGCTTACATTGTCTTAGTACAATAACAAAATGTATAGTGTACATATGTTCATATGTCAATAGTGGTGCAATGTGTATTATGAACTGCGCACTAAAGTTTTTCATTTGGACATGCATTGGAGAAGTGGACGTGGGTGGTGCAGGAGGGGTAGGTGCTTGTATTATCAACATCAATTCGAGCAGATGTATGACGAAAAATATAATTTTTGGCCATCTTCTATGCAAAATCTTGTATTCAAGTAAAACTTAATTTGTTCCTAAATTTGTTTAAAATTTTTAATCTGTTGTCAATAATTGCAATAATACTTTGGTAGTAAACTTACCAAAGTTATCAATACTTTGGTAGGTTTAGTATTAGGCTTTAGAATTGGCCAGTCTGTACTTTGAAGACATTTATAAAAAAATGATTTAGGGGACTAAAACGAAGATTACAAAAATATATATTTGTTTTAGAATTTTTTTATTCCTTTACCTGTGAGCGTTTATTATATCTTCACGCATCATACAGGAACAGCTAAAAGGATTTCTACAAAGTTTTGATTGGTGCATTCTGTTGGCTCTGGAGTTTCAAAGAGGTTAAATTTCATCACAATCTACTAACTAAATAGAAGATGTGGTAGCTTGACATTTGAATACAAAGTGGATTTGGCAAAAATATGGTGTTATGTATGTTTTACAATGTCTTAATAATATTTTTAAAGATACACGGGAAGCAGTCGTGGGTACATTGAGTAAAAGAATAATAGCAATAAATTAGAAGAAAAGTGTAGCAATGATAAAAGAATCTTTAAAACTTCAAGTATAAAATGTGCAAGATGAAACTACAATATATACATCGTATTTGTAGTTATTTCGTACTACTCGGCCTTAATTTGGATGTGCCATAGGAATAGAACCAGGCTTGACATTCAGTTTTTAGTTTACTTTTTCCCTGACCCTCATATTTTTCAATTCTAATGTAATATACTTATTGAAAAGCTCTTAGAATAAAACTGAAGCTACAATATTAAAATATTTCGACTTCCTTATTTAACCTATGTTGACAGCAATGGAATTTTTAAGTTTCATCAAATACAAAACGTTTTTGGTGAAGTGTTTGTATTTGTAGGCTTGTTTGAATATATGATTTCTTTAAATTATTACCGGAATTCGAAATGTTAAAATGAGCTTCCAATGTTCAATAGAATCAAGTAGAAAAGGGTCATCTGATCTATCCAACTAAAGACTTATATACTTAGATTGTTACTTTAAACCTTTAGGTAAATATTTATATTTAAATTTTCCTTATCGTCTCCTTTTATCATATCTTTCATCTTTCTTAAGAGTTTACTGTGATTATATTTTATTTTCAAAAAATATCAGTCTATTATTTTCATAATATGTATAGGTGTAGTGTTTGAGGCAAGCCAAAAAGAAATAAAGGGCCAGGAAATTTTATTTAAAATCCTAATACCTATTGTCTTAATTCTTCTTGAAAATTTATTTAACAAATGAAAACTTCAAATCTGTACATTAATACCTGAAGAGAAAATGTTGTATCACATAATAGTGTGTGGTCAAACAGTCGCACAGAGTAGAGATTGTTGCCAAAGAATTTTAAAATGTCAGATTGACAGAATGAGTTTAGAGATGTGAATTTTATATGATTTCAAAGGTTCTTTCTTCAATAGCCTGTGGAGCGTATGTTAAGGCAAAAAAGCGTTTATTTTATATTTTCTATAATAGATGTGTTTTATTTATTTGTGAAATACAGCTTGCTTAATATACACCTGTTGCAAAAGGAAAAGTCTGTAGCAGCAATCTGAATTGACTGACTCTCGCCTACCTATTAGTATTTTCAACAAAGTGAGAGAAGGTAAGTACATTACGGTCTAATTTTGACCACTGGGCGACCACTAGTAAACATAATTAGTTTTAGTGTTGATAGGGTAAGTGGAAAAATGTTTTATGAAAAATTGGAAATTTTTTAAATGTTAATAAAAAACTAGCACGCTAAATATAGTGCATATACCCCCTGTCATATTGAATTCATTTATGAAAAATATTGAAAAAATTAGAGACATGATATCAAATTAATTCCAGGAAAAATAGTCGATGAAATTACTTTCATAACAATACAATATATTTCCACAATTAATTTCTATTAATTTGTCCATTGATGGAATATATAATTTATGAGGAATATAAAATGTACAACTTCAGAAGTTTAATCTCTCCAGTGTATTGAGACATTGAGGGTTACTCACTAACATTCAAGTCAAATAACTCTATTTGTAGGGAACTTTATCAGCAGTAGGAAGAACAACTAAAAGTCGCATTATTTATTCATGTCTTATAATAATTTCTTTATTACAAATGGAAATAAAATATTCATCTGAAATGTCACAATATTTCAAGGTAACATGATTTGTCTTATAACAATATTTACATTAAATATTTATTACAACTAAGTTACATAGAAAGTCTTTGTAATTCACAGATTATTTAAAATAAAACACAACTATTATCATTGGTAAGCTTCCTTCGAGGCGTATGTACATTATACTCTTTAATTTACAAGTGAATAAGCTAACGATAACTCCTACTGTCCATTTTATACAACATCTAATAAACATAAAATACAACAAAACTTTTAAATCACAAGTGGTCGTCGTCACACTGCAGATTCTTTCTCGAGAAGCATTGTCGC